>CAUYLG010024511.1:0-237548 GCA_963573385.1 Cacajao melanocephalus | reverse complement strand
GGTTTTTATGGCTTTAGGTCTTACATTTAAGTCTTTAATCCATCTTGAGTTAATTTTTGTATAAGGCTTGTGTTTTAACAAGATCCCTGGGTGATTCGCATGTGCATTAAAGTTTGAAATGCACTGGTCTAAAGCACTAACTTTCCTATTGTAAGTAGCTGAAGTTCAGACGTCCTATCAGAGAATTCACTTTCCCCAAATGATACTATGGGACATTCTTTCCTCTTATTCAGTCAGGTTCCAGTTTAGTACCAGGCTCTCTTATTACTGAGCCTGTAACCACCCACAACTAGAAGAACATTATTAAGATTTAAAAATAGTCTATATTTGTTTTAATATAGGCTGGTCTATATTTATTTTAATCTTGTTTATCTAATAATTATAATTAATGTTTGCATTAATTTGCATCTATTTTTATTCTTTTTTCAAAAGTGTTTTTATCTCTTTCAAATGCATGTCTCCTTAATTACACAGTAGATCCCTTGATATCCAGTGCTGGTTTTACAACTGGACACTAATGCTACACGTGCAAGAGCTCATTAAATGTTGAATGACAGTCTTTAATACTTCTCACCACCAAGACAAAACGGGCCCCAATGCTTGGCGGTATAGTATCACAAGGGCTTCTGACTCATAGAAATCTGAGAGGAATTCTTTTCAACCATTTAATGTGTGACCACGATCAAATTATTTAACCTCTTAAGGTCCAGTTTACACATGTGCAAAACGGAGATAACAGAGCCTGTCCTTGGGAAGAGTGTGTTAATGGTAAAAGGCATTTAAAAGACTTAGTACTGTCTAGTTACATAGGCCTTAACAAAATTAACTATTATTATTTATTACTGCTATCTGTAAGCTAGATCTCATTAGCTCTACAGAGAGCTAAAACCTATTGAACATATCTTTTTCTAAAATCCTTCTATTCCTTCCCCCATTTAGTAAATTATAACTCTGTAATTCTATAGAATTATATATATATATATATATATATATATATCAATCACATGTTTTCTGTCTTCAAGGTCAATTTTATCATTGAGCTGAGAAACAGCCTCAACTTTGGTTTTAGATCATGAACTCCATTCAGTTCAAATGATATTTTCAAGGTAACTGATTTAAAATAATTCAGACCCCACCATGTCATTTAAAAATAAACTCCTTACCTCTTTTTCCTTTCTGTCTATGGCATCTCGCTCAGCCTGCAATTGTACTTCTAGAGACAATTCTGGTTTAGCTTCTATAGCTCCAAACTGTTTTCGGTCCTGTACCTTTAAATATATAAACATTTTCTCAAAATTTCATAAATTAAATCCTGATTATCCAGTTTTTTTTTTTTTTTGAAAGTCTACTTCTAATTAGTGAATAATAAAAACCTTGGCCGGGTGCAGTGCTCACGTCTGTAACCCCAGCACTTTGGGACGCTAAGCTGGACGGATCCACCTGAGGTCTGGAGTTCAAGACCAGCTGCCTGACCCACATGGAAAAAACCTGTCTCTACTAAAAATACAAAATTAGCCAGGCATGGTGGCACATGCGTGTAATCCCTGCTACTTGGGAGGCTGAGGCAGGAGAATAACTTGAACCTGGAAGGCAAAGTTGCTGTGAGCCAAGATCACGCCATCGGATTCCAGCCTGGGCAACAAGAGTGAAACCCCATCTCAAGACAAAAAAAAAGTTGCAGATGCTCACTTTTAAATGTATTTTTTTGTAAACTCAAACAGGAATTTTTGACAATTAAAATTCATTCCTCAGATAAAATGAATGGATCCCCTATCCATTTGTGCTTTCTGCAGTATGATGGGGATGAATTTCATTCCTTCTTAGTTTGGGGTAAAGCATCAAGCTAAACTGGTACCCGTTTTTCACTTAGCTATTTTTGATGGCTAAAAGAGTAATTAATTCTTCTAGTTCAACTACTTGTCACTTCTCAGGACTAAGACATGCAAGCAACATTTGGAAATAAGAACAAACAGAAATGGTTATGATCTCAACAGATAAACACATTATATAATAATAGCTACAAGAAGTTGACAATTTAAGAGTATTCTTCATTAAAACACTTAATAAAGTTAGCCCAAATAAAATGCCTCACCTTTTGAAAAGTATCAGCGCTCACAAGCAGCGCCTGCTCCAATTCTCTTACTCTGAACTCCAGTTTCTCTATTTCTTCATTCCTCTCTTGTATATCCCTTTGAAGCTGCTCTTTAGAGAGCAAAAGCTCACTGCATTTGTCTGTTTTTTCTTTTAGATGATTTGTTAACTGTTCAACCTGAAATATGAGGTAAAACATTTAATTTTTAAAAATTTCAGCAAGCTACTTAGTATAGATTGAGTTATCCCTCATTTTGGATATCTAGAATCCAAAATGCTCCAAAATGCTCCAAAATCTGAAACATTTTTGTTTGTTTAAAAAATGGAGTCTCATTATGTTGCCTTAGGCTGGAATGCAGTGGCTATTTACAGGCATGATTGTCATGCACTACAGCCTCAAACTTTTGGGCTCAAGCAACCTTCCTGCATCAGCATCCTGGGACTATAGATGCACATCACCAAGCCCAGGTCAAAATCTGGAACTTTTTGAGCACTGACATCATGCTCAAAGGAAATGCTCATTGAAGAATTTCACATTTCCAGTTAGGATGCTGAATAGGTAAATATAAAGTAAATATTACAAAATTCAGAATATCTGAAATCTGAAACACTTCTCTCCAGCATTTTAGATAAAGAACACTCAATGCATATAAAACATATCTTCACTTCAAAAAGTTTTTTTCCAAAAAGTATTTTTAAATGTTATGCTAATTTCACTTTTTATAAAGATGCAACTGTTGTTTCCAACAAAGGTGATATTTTACAAGTTGAAAACATTAAGCAACACTAGTAGATGACACGTAACATTGCTTTCACATAATTCTTTTAAAGAGTTCTCTTTTTTTCAGAATTTTAAAATAATTTATTTCACGTGTTAATTGAGAGAAATAAAAATGATTATGTTTGTGATCATTTGGAGTACAGATTAACACTGATACTGTCTAAATCTTTTTTCAGTTATACAACTGTTTACAAAGAGTTCTTTCTCTTAAGACTAAGACTTTCTCTAGCTAGGAAGAGGGGAAAAATGCATTTTTCATAAAGCTGAATTATCTAATGGCACAACCACACTAAATCCTAATAAAGATGACAAATTTGCAGAGTACTGATTTACTCTTGTATGACTTAAATAAATCTTTTACGGACTATATTTTGAAAAGAGTCACTGGGAAAGCTTTTTCAATCTATACATTCCATCAGCCTAGGAAAGAGATAAGGATGAAGGGGAATGAGAGGGACCTGTGCACCTTGAAGATTTCCCTAAGTGTCTCTAGTCTTGGCTTCTCCTTTAACTAAAATAATGATGTGTGCCAAAACCTATTGCCTAAGAATGATATGCAGATCCCTTCAACTGAATGGTTCTGTGACAGAAGAATACAGGAAGGATTAGTAGTACTATATGAAAGGTGAGGAAGGAAAGCTTAGTTTAAAAAAAGCGACATGTGATGGTAAGAGATAAAATGATTCTACCTTTTTTTTCAGTGAAATATTCTGAGGAAATTATCTACAAAATGACAGTTATTTCTCAGAACATTAAAAGAATGCAAGCTTAACTACAATTTCAGGTTCACAGATGATAGCAATAAAGCCACTGATATGTGCAGTCAGTTTTAAAGAAAGAGGAAAAAAAAGGAAAAAAAAAGCTGTTGAGGAGAAACTTCAACAATAATAAGTTGATTAAGATTTGGAGTAAGGTTAAGAGAAAAGGCAAGGAAGTAGGTACAATAAAATGGTGCTTTTTTTTTTTTTTAATCTTGAGAAAATCAGAAGCTAAGAATCAGATCTAGCAAAGTAAGGTGAGAAATAGATTACAATGTTTCTGGGGAGAAAAAAAACAAACATGCACATCTTTGTTAGTTTCTTAAAGTTTCATGAGTGAAGTAGGCCAATGTTTTCAAATAAAAGAGAACTACATAATAGGAAATGACAGCCTAGGTTCTAGTGCTTAAATATTCTTTGAAGTACAACAAATGACTATTTTTTAAAAGCTGAAAATATATTTGTTAGAAATGGGGAAATAACTAGAAACTGTGGAGACTGGTAACTTTTGTACTACTGTAGTATATAACATTTATTACAAGGAGTTTACAGGCACTCTATATTCCTTTGGCTTTCTTTTAAGAGAAATGAATCCACTAAACTGCTTAGAAATTACATTCGAAATAAAAATTGTTTTCAGAAATAATACTAAAGTGTTCACTATGTGCCAGGTCAACATTCCTATGATGTGGATGCTATTACAATCTCTGCTTTAGAAATGAATAAACAGAGACTTGAGAGGTTAACTGACTTAGTTACTGTCACTACCTAGTAAATGGCAGAGTCATGATACAAACTGGGATTGCCTTATCCTAAGCACAATGTCTTTATCACCAGGACAAGCCATCTTTAGTTATTCAGACAGTGAATCCTCTCTCATTCATGTAACATTCATTTGGTAAATGTGGAGTTTTGACTATGTTTCTATGAGAAAAATTGGCAGTTGGGGTGAAAAAGGAGAGGCAGGGACACTGGTTAAGAGGCTACCACAGTGATCCAGGCAAACAATGACAACTGGGATACAGGGAGATGAAAAAAGTGCAAAGAACAGAAAGATGTAGTGCAATCTGACCTATCAATGGGTTGGAAGTAGGGGTTGAGAAAAAGAGGGGAATAAGGCTGATTCTAGTTCTCAGCAATGGGACAGGTTAGAAGGTACAGAATTTACTGAGATGAAGAAGGAAAACGTTTTATGCTTATCTTTCTCTGGTAATGGCTAATCAGGAATCAAGACCTCTCTTTTGGACAGGTTAATTTTGAGACATCTAAGTGGAGACAGAGTAGCCACTGGATATCCAATTCTGGAGCTCAACAGAGATGTCAGGGATGGAAATACAAATGTAGAGTCATTTATATATGACTGCCTGGGAAGAGGCTATATATAGGGAATAAAAAGGGGCCATTTACTTTTTGGAGTACTCCATCATTTATGTTGGGTAAGAAAAGGAAAAACAAAGACTAAAGGAGAGAGATCAGTGGAGTAGGTGTGCCACAGAAACCAAGAGAAGGAAGCATTTCTGGGAGAAGGCTGCAATAAATGCCTCTGAATGGTTGAGTAGGATGGAAACAGAGTTGGATATTAGCTATAGCCATGAGGCTCTGGGTCACCTTAACAAGAACAATTTAAATGGAGTAGAAAGTACAACCCTACTGAGAGACAAGGGTTGGATACCTCACTGGAGTGGACTAATAAGAGAATGGGAAATGAGAAAGAGTGAACACAGATACTCTTTTGATTACTTTTGGTAGGAACTGGAATAAAGAAATAGAGTTTATTTAATTGGGAAAAATACTAGATGACATATGCAGATGGAAATGATTCCAAATTTCAACACGAACAATTTTTAGGGTTAATTACCTTTTCACACTTAAATAATGTTAAATTTTCTGATTTTGAAGCCTTATATCAACAGAAATAATCCACTTTTAAGTTTTTCATGATATGCATCTTATTTTACACTTGATACAAATTACTGTAAGGTGGGCAATATAGGTAAAGTTCTTACCTCTCTAGTTTGATGTTCACTGATAGGTTGGAATCGAGGAACAACCTTAAGTTGCTGTTCTAGTTTCTGTATTTCCTGTTGGAATACGTCTCTCTCATGTTCTCTATCAATGGCTTGCTCCTAAAGTTTAATAATAATAATGACAGTAACTCAAGAAACAGTATTTAGTGAAGCTATTATTTCTTACTTCTCCATTAGTTATGTGTTAGTTTTGTTTGAAGACCAAGGACTGATGATCATGGAATATCCCAAACCACAAAAGTTTTAAAAGACAGCATTGTATTTTTTGGTATGGCACAAAAAGAAGCCTTTTTGGGCTTCTCAACAAAAATTCAAGTATTAATATTTAACTATTTTTTGAAGCACATTTCTTTTTTATTCAAGTAATATTAAACACAGAAGAAAAAATATTCACCTTAAAATGAATTTACTTTTCTAGAACAAAGGAGGAATTCCACTGTTGATTTAGTCATTGAACAAAATAATGAAAACAAATTGTTTGGTAAATCAATTTCCTGAATCGTAACCTAGGTTTTATGCCTAAAGTTATAAAATGAGTAAGAATCTGATTCTCTGATCTATGAAGAGAATATTAGGCTTAAGTGAAATCTCAAAAGAAAACAAAATGTGAAATTAGAGATTTAACATCTTTTTGGAAGACAGTAATGGCAGCACGACCACTGTTCCAGGCCTATTTCCAATGGTCACACTGTTCCTGTATCTTTTACAGGTGAAGCAGTGGCGGTCCATTATCTCTTTGCCTATTTTAGTCTTTGGTTAAATCAAAAACTAGAATTAGCTTCTTATCTGAATTTGAAAAGGTAAACTGGTGGGGCTTATTCATACTTTTTATTATGTATAAATCAATACACAATAAAATGTACTGATTTTAATTCTGAGTGCTGCACGATAAAAATTATTGGAATCTTAAACTGGAATAGTACTTTTTGATCAACTGGTAGAATAGACACCTAATAGAACATTGAAAAACTAATTCAAATCTTTTCGTAACTTAAAATTCATAGCCTAGAATACTAGCAAAGAACATTCCACTGAGAAAAATCAATATTCAACTCGAGAATACTTACATCTAAAAATTTTCTCATTTTTTCTAACTGCTTTTCCAGTGCTTGGTTTTGCTGTCTTAAATCCATTAGTTCAGCATTTTTTTCTTGTTCCAGCTCTATAAACCTACTGACTTGTTCTTCCACATCTATTTCTAGAGCTTTCACTTGTTTTTGAAGGTCATCACATACTTTTTCAGCTTGACACTGTACTTCTAGTTTTTCCTTCATTAATTTTTCTGTCTCCTGTAGTAATTCTGTTTATTAATACAAAGTATACTGAGTTAAATTACAATTAATGATGTTATGATAATAAAATCCCTGATAACTATGTCCAAATTTTACCTTCATGAAATAAAAGGCTGAGAATTATTTTAAATACACATGACAAAGTAAATATTCTCTTATGAAAATATCAAAATTATATTAAAATATTTCTAAATAAGTAAACAAGATATTAATAAAATTATATGGAATTAACAAAAAAATGTGTCCTGTCACTAAAAATAATATTTTTATGAAAACAACATAGCAAGTGACCAAAAAGAATCTATTTTTACTATTGGGCAAAGAACAAAGTCTAATTAAATTCAAACACAGAAAAAAAACCTCACTGTTTCATTCCAAACCCACAAAGTCAATTTTATTTGCATACACAATAAACATTAAGATCAAACACTATAAATCTTTAACCAAGGCAAGTAAGAGTTACAGAAGTATAAACAGATATAACTGAAATTTCCTGTTAGTCTTACTCCTTATTAGATCCATATTCCTGAGTTGCTTTTGCATGGTCACATGTATGTCAGTCAACAGAAAACTGACATGTATGACAAGCAGTCTGGTGTAGTGCTTAAGAACATACAGTAGGCTCGGCCGGGCGTGGTGGCTCACGCCTGTAATCCCAGCACTTTGGGAGCCTGAGGCGGGTGGATCATGAGGTCAGGAGATTGAGACCATGCTGGCTAACATGGTGAAACCTTGTAAAATTAGCTGGGCATGGTGGCGCATGCCTGTAGTCCCAGCTACTCGGGAGGCTGAGGCAGGAGAATTGATTGAACCCAGGAGGTGGAGATTGAAGTGAGCTTTGATCATGCCACTGCACTACCGCCTTTGTGACTTTGCGTGACTCCGTCTCAAAAAAAAAAAAAAAAAAAAAAAGAACATATTGTAGGCTCAACCTAGCTCAGCAACTTATCTCCCATGTGACAATTATGATGTCCTTTAGTTTCCTTATATATAAACTGAGAATAATAATATTACTGATCTCTTAGAGTTATTTTGGCATTAAATGAGTTAATATATGTAAAGAAGAGTGTCTGAGGTATGGTAAGCACCATGTGTTAGCCATTATTATTATTAATATAATAACAAAGTATATGCAGTAAAAGTAAAACAATCTTCTAATGAAGAAAATGGAAAGAACATATCCCTGGAGTCTTTAAACTAACTGGTATGCCAACATTGTATTCAGGACTAGGAATCTCTAGAAAACAGCTTTCCTTGTAAAATAATAGTAATATTATATGTTAATATAAAAATAAATCACCAGAAAGCCTCTTATTAAATTTCATTGATCCTTTTGCTACCATCATCTTACATACTTCCTGATTTAGAAGGAGCATTTAAAAAACTCATAGATTGAAAGAGTTTAATATATTTGTTAAATGTTTTCTTAAAAAAATTTAAATGGCTGGGCGCAGTGGCTCACACCTGTAATCCCAGCACTTTGGGAGGCTGAGGTGGAGACATCACCTGAGGCCAGGAGATCAAGAGTAGCCTGGTCAACATGGTGAAATCCTGTCTCTACTAAAAGTACAAAAAAATTAACCAGGCGTGGTGGCTCCTGCCTGTAGTCTCAGCTACTCAGGAGGCTGAGGTGGAAGAACTGCTTAAACTCAGGAGGATGAGGTTACAGTGAGCCAAGATCGTACCACTGCACTCTAGCTTGGGCAACAGAGCAAGACTTCATCTCAAAAAACAAACAAACAAACAAAAATCAAAATAGTTTTAAGCTCTATGCAAAAACAGACACCATAAGATGATGGTCAGTATGAACCTCAGATGTTAATTTCAAACGAAAATACGTACTTTTATCATAAGAAAAGTTTTTTTTTTGTTGTTAAAGAGAAAAACTGTAAGTATGAAACAAGAACAACACTGCAAAACTAGAGATATGTTAGTTGGTTGAAAATCCAGAGGTCACCCACATTTTGGAGTTATCTCTACCACCCAAACAGTGGCCATGCAATTGTATACACACACCTGCTCCTGGTGCTGCATCGACTGCAGCATCTACTAGTCCTAGGAGAATAGAGAAAAACAAAACAAAAAAAAGACACAATGGAAGTAAAATTTATATGTCTTCTAATTCCTAAAATAGAATAATGCACATGCACACACGTGTATCAAAAGCAAGAGTTGAAGACATTATCATTGGTAACATTTTGAGAAATTCCAGTATTTCTCAAATATTTTACATGTATGATATATCCTTTCCACATTAAAAATTCCAAACTAAACCTGTTTAATTAATTTGAGCAGCCAGAAGAAACTTAACTATATTACAATGCTGTATTTCTAAACTGATATAATGAAATCAGTGAAACTTCACATTTAAAAATTCAACTGTATGTGTAATACAAAAGTGAGAGGACATGGTAAACAGGATTTAAAGTTCCATCATTACAAAAACTGACATTTACTGCTAAATAAACTTTCACTTCAAGGTATTACTTAATTTCTTATTTAATAAAAAATCAAAGGGTACTTATAAACTTAAGTGTTATTTGAATTCCTATTTAGATTAAACTAGATGTCAGCCTACCAGCCACTGACCTTTTTAAATCTACTCTGCTTCCAAGTCAAAAATCCCTTCCACCTGCTCATTACTAGTGCCAGATTAGCGCTTTTAGATATTTAATCCAAGCATACATTTTTGCTGCCCCTCTGCTATTAGAAATAAACCTTACACAATTTTTAAAATATCCTGCCTCATTATTTGCAGATTTCTCCTGAAGCAGAAGTTTGAGGATAAATGAAGAACTACCTTTTCCTGTTAACATCTGCCCAAGGGGAAAAAAACAACAACCTGATTCCACATGATTGGCTAATAAGACATTATCAATAAAATAGATTTTCTTATAATTTTTCAAATCTCTATATAAAATATATGAATAATAGCACTGAAAGAGCAAAAAAAAAAAAAAGCCACTGCAAACCTTTGAAGAATTAAAACCAGAGAAATGTTTCGTACAAATTCTGAAAATACATACGTTGTTCAACTGGGCCCGCCTCTGCTTTCATAGCTTCCTTTTGTCTGGACAGTAATTCTCTTTCTTCTTGGATCTGCTGTTGGTCTGCTTCCAATTCTTGCAATCTGTTACTTGCACACAACAACTCCTGCTCAAGACGATCTATTATATCAGTTTTTTCCTGAATTTGCCTTTCAAAAAGAGTTTTTTCATCTGCGTAGCCATCAATGACACCTATAAAATAAAATTAACAAAGAATGGAACTATTACTCATTTCAAATTTAACCACTAGGTTTTAATACAAACAACAAATGGTGTACTGTTAGCAAAACTTTCCATCATTCCAACCTAATAAAAGTCTTGAATGAATTTGCTGCTCATTGCAGCAATGATTACCCTTTAATAGGGTATGGTCAATGCAGACATTTCCTTGTTCACCGTTGTGCATACACATGAAATTTTTCTGAATTTTCTTACATTTTGCTATACTAAAGTATCACATCATGTAGGTGCAACTCACTTTACTAAACATATATAAACGGTAAGTTTCTGGAAAGCTGAATACAAATTAGATGCTTGTGAACTAAATCACACTTTGATAATTAGAAAGTTGGTATTTTTAGTAATTTTAGAAGGCCAACACCCATAACAGCAGAGAAGACTAAAAAGAGCATAGGGCTTTGGAGGTTCAAAGCCTGGAATAACCATTTAATGGTAATGGTGCCCTTTAACAATTTAATAACATTTTTTAGCTTCAGTTTCCTCACCTTTAAATTACAAGGGTTGTCTTAAGATGGTAAGATGGTGTGATGATTATGGTAGCAAGTCACCACCATCCTTTTTGGTATTTTTAAAAATTTAAATATTTTCTGTAACTCTATAAATTCTTTTTATAATTAAAACTATATGTACATAGTTTTAAAAATTGCTTGGAGAAACTCTGAAGATAAATCACAAGTACTTTTTAATGGTCACTTTAAGTTAGACTGATGGCTTCCAAACCTGGCTGTGTATCAAAATCTCTATTTTAAGACTGAAATTTCTCTACCCTTAGTTGTCGATGGCAAATTGCTCACCCTCAGCCTTACTGAGCTCCACAGCTAGCTGTTCTCTGGCCCTGGACTCCTCATGAAGTCGCTCTCGAAGTTCCTCTTGGCACTTAAGGGACTCTGTTGCTTCTTGCTTCTGTCTAAATGACTCACGCATCAATTCCGTCTGTGTAACTTTCGCATGTTCAAGCTAAACAAAGAGGGAAACAATACATAAAAGAAAATAAAGTATGGAAATACTAGTTTCATTCTCCATTAAAGCTGGAAAAAAGAAGGATTTTTAAATAAAGATATACAACTGAACTGTGGTCATTCAGATATTGCCAGTGCATGCTAAGATTAGCAGGTTGGATTAATTAGAGGAGACAAGTAAATCGGCTGTGTACAACTTTCTGTAAAGTGATGTATTCTAGCTTTATTGAACAAAAGAATATACTTCTTTTGGATATAAGCCACTTCAAATCAATGGATGTGTAGTTTATCATATGAAAGAAAATATAAAGTTAATGAAGCACAGGAATTTTATGTAACTATATGGTCTATGATAAATTTTCTTTTACATTTAGTATTTATTGACTGTGACTCCTATAGTATCTGCTATATACTTTCGGGGACTAATAATACATGATTAATACCATGGCATCAATTAACAAAATCATAGTGGCACAACAAAATGAAATACATTTAAAATCCATGTGCTTTAACTAAAAGCTTTATATTTCTGTCCATTTGTGAAACATCTAAAGATCCTATGAATATTCAGCTTATTTTCAAAACCTTAGAATACAGAGACATTAACCATAAACACAGCTTCCTTAAAATACTACCAAAGGCACATACTGACTACAATCTTAAACAATTTTTTTAAGATGGCAGGAGACTTAAGGCCAAAGCTCTCTTGATCACGGTTACTAAATGAGCTGTGTGAAATTGTAGAAAAGTACTGTGTCTGCCCTAGTGTTCTAAATTTTGACTACCACTATCTGCTTATCTGTTTTTACTGAAACAATTACATGGGAAAAAAACTGAAGTCAAATGTTTCTAGTATTTAGTCCAAAAATTTTAAGAAGAAACTACCACATGTATTAATAACAATCTCACAGTAAAGTCGTAAGAATTTGTAAATTTATATATAAAGTACTTTGTGCATTAAAATGATGTTACATTTTAAGCTTAGAATATGATCAAATGTAGTGGTTTCTAATTTATAGTCACATGTCTATAATATATTATAAAATCATGATAATATTAAAGAATATTTTTAAAGACTTCTGCTCTTCACATCTGAGTGGTATTCGTCATAGTAAATGGATTTTAGAGTAAACTACAGCTTTTGATGGCCACTTTAAATCAATTTCCAAAATATCCAGTATGTAATTATTCTTGTTTCAATAGGATATTTTAAATACCACGTATAACTTACTTGAAATTAATATGAATACACATATAAGATTCATAATAGAAAATTAATCATACATTTTAAATTATAAACTATTTCCTAAAATACTCATGATAATATGTTGTTACCTCAAAAGGAATAGTTTTACTTTTAACTGGCAAGAGTTTTTCCTTTAAATGTGGATAACTAATATCATTAATTTTTATTATAAATAAACATAATAAAGTATGAACTAATTTATACACAACTACTTCCTGAATTTAGTCACAACCCATATGTTAAAAACATAACAACTGCTTTTACATACACATGTCATTTTTTTCTGTTCATTACATAATGATTATCTGGTAAATACATCTGACTAAAAAGGATATGCATTTTTTTTTCCTTTTTCAAATTTACTATAGGGATACAACAAAAGATTTACAACAAAATAAATACTTGTTTTAGTAAGTAAATTAAGTCTTTGCTTCTATGTTCTACTTCGTGACAAGATTTAACCAGCCTTAAAATCCATTTAAATATTTATCACAAAACCACAAGAAAAAAACTTCAGTTTTATAAAACAAAAAAAGTGGAACAAACACAGTAAATCTAGCAAAAAAAAAATCATTTATTATAGCAGATGAGATCCATACTTTACTGAGAGATAAGAGACACCCTTCAAATGTTCATCCAAATACTTAATATTTAAATAATTTTCTTCCATTCAGTTAGAGTATGTTTATTCCTAATATCTATAAGACTATGAAGTATATAAAAATTTAATATTCAGTATTTCCAAAGTATTTAAGAAAGTTATAATTACAGTAAAAGTACATGTAAAGTATCAGTCAATATTCTGTTACTTTAATAGAAAAGTTGCAGAAGAGGTAACAAAAGTATTCCGAAAACCATATGGCTTGTTAAATATTAGCTAGCACAGTATAAAACTCTGAAAGTCATAAAAAGTGCTGAATAACTTTCAGTTATACTGAACAACTTGTAGTGAACCTGAAATACTAAATATTCAAGCCTCTTTATGCTAAATACTTATCCTTAACAATGTTATAAAATATATTTCACATAAAAAGCAGGAAAGGATGTTGTTCCACAAGATTAGGAGGCATATTAAAAACAAAAAATAAGTTCTTTAGGTTGTTAAGAATATTAAAATTGGAACCCAAGCTTCCTTTTTTCCTTGTCTGGAACAGCCAATATATCATATGATGATAAAGGTTTCCTAATTGCTCAATGACAATTCACTTAGCTGTTTTATAAGTATCACAATACCTAGTCTCTCAACTATAATAATCATTCCATTTTTATTCAGGATTGGCATCATAAACATACAAAAGCAAGAATCTTAAGGAAAAGCCGAATCTTTTTAAACAACCTGCCTGGCATTGGAGAAATGTAGTATTATCTCATTCTGCTTTCTGTAATTAAAAATGTAGCCAAGTTGGAAGTCAGACCAAATTTAGCCCTTAAATACGTCTAGGATGAATGACTAGTAACATATCTACAACAAAACAAGGTTCTATCCCACTTAGCCTTAATATAGACATTCAAAATTTAATTTCTCATTATAACTAAATGAATATGTTTTATACTTACTGAATAAGGAGGGGTAGGCAGTGAAATTTTAGAAATAAGCTTTAATATATGCCCATTTCTTTTATGAATAAAATGGAAAATAGAAGTATTAACAATTACTGAGTTATTTTCATCCAAATGTTCACATAGAGGAAAAGGATGTGGTAAAGGCACGCGAGATTCAACCTCATAAATGTCTTCATCTTGCTCTTCCAACCATGAGCCACTGAGTTTGACAGTTGCCAAATAGGTGCTGTAAGAATCCATCCCAGAAGATATAGCTGCCAAACTTCCTAATTTGTTTATCAATATTCTAATACATTAAAAAGTTCCTTTTAATTTATCAAGATCTATCACAGCAATATAAAAATTTATCAAGAAAGCATATAAAATTAATTCATAATTCATACAACTGTACAATAAAAGGAGGGAAAAAGTACAGGAAAAAAAAGTACAAATCTAAAAAAACTAGATCTCTATCAATCTTCATCCCACCTCAACAAAACCCAAACAAAAACAAAAACCAAAAAACAAGAAGTAAAAATAAAAGCAAGCAAACAAAAACACCTTTTAAACTAGAGTAACTAAGTCCTTGAAGAGAAGAATAAAAATATAAACATCTAATTAGATGAGCAACAAAACTGCTTTTAATATTAAAGATGTCTGTGGTAATAAGTAAGCCTTCAAAGCAGAATCTGGCAGAGAAGGTCAAGTTTGAGATCTCCATAGTAGCAGTCTTGAGAAATGCAGTTGCAACATTATTTCCCTTGCTGTTTCTGCTTCACTCTATTCAAAAGGAAAAGCTCTTCTGAACTGAGCTATTCAAATAGCCTCTCACACTGAGCCAAAGGATTCTAGTCAGTGTCCCCTGAGGAAAAGGTCAGAACAGAGGGTGTGGTTTAATGTCTTTACCTATAGGTACACTGACAGGTGGAATGTGAATTAATACGCCCACAAAAAAAGCCTGCCTGACAGGATCCAAGTTCCACGTCAGGGCTTTGAAAAGGGCATTTAGACAAGTTTATAATGTTTGTAAGATAAGCTGGTGTTTTTCCATTCCATTAAAAAATTGCTTTAATTTAAAAACATGAAATTATGTTTGAGTTCACATTAGTAATAAGTTATTCAAGTATATCAAATAATCATAATTATTTCTGGAAAATTAAAACTTCCTTTTGTTATTTCCTTAGAAATACTACTCATCTTTCAAGAAGCCACTAAAACTAAATATAGACATTTCTGTTTTAACCTATTTTCACATTGTTTATAGAGTACATGTTAAAGAAAAAAATTCTTTCTAAAGCTACACCATATGTAATAGTTGAAAATTATACCACTTAAGGTACCTTATCAACCCTGACTAAAGTTTAAAAGCCCAAGTTATATATAATAGCCTTCTAGGTAGCTCCAGAAACCTGAGCAATAGTGAATAACTAAGCCACTCAGAATTTTAGAAGATAACTTACTTTTTAATACATTTTCAATAATGAAAGTTGTTTTAAAGAAAGAAAAAAGCCCTCATTTTGGTGTTTTTCTATCCAGTAACTAAATATCCTAAACCCACAAAGCCTTTATTTAAATAGAAAAACCCATGCTAAATCAAGCAGGTAATAACAACACAAATCCATTCTACAGCTACTCACACTGTAAAGCTGTTTCAGCCAGTACTCAAACCATTTCACGGTAGGTAGGCTAATAATTAGGGCAGAGAAAATGACATTTTCTACAGAAAGCCAGCATCTACAGGGAGATGGCTTATGGCTGTGGACGGGCAGTTGCCTCTTACAAGTCTGGACTAGACAATAAAAATTTTTTGTTTATTAGGGTTTCTTATGCAACCCTCCAGTTAGTCTATGAAGGTGTCTTAACAAAACACATTCACAGACTAACTGGAGGGTTGCATAAGAAACCCTAATAAACACCTATACAGGATAGAGGCCTAACCTTATCACTGCTGCAGCTAAATGTGACTTTAGTGGGGCTCTGGCAGATAGAATTTGTCACTATCTCAGCTGCTCAGACTTATGGACTGTGGGGACCCATGCTTAGCCTATCAAATACCTCTTAAAATACTCTTTCCCTGCTCCCTCTGCAAACTACAGTTTGTTTTGATAATCTGATAGCCAATTTCTCTTATTTGAAGCAAAACCAAAATCTGTAAGTAAGAAATAGCCCTTTATAAATAATAACATTTAGGTCAGGATAAAACTAACTACAAAGATAAGAGAGAAAAATTACTGAGAAAAATGGACTCAGAAAAGTAACATTAAGATGATTCAGAAAGGGCAAACAGCCCTCATAACAGTATATTAACTGATGGAATAGCACATTAATTGATGTTCAGAAAGATGACCCTGAATTAAAATAATTGAAATTACAGTCTATTATTTCACCTATTTTTGGAAGCACGTAAAACTTGCTTCCATTCATGTAAAACAAAATCCTGTAACTAAGTAGTTATATTAGGAACACAGATCAAGGTAAGATGTTTACACAAAGAAAACAGGGTAAAATTAGGGCAAAAAAGACTAGAAAAGCAGTATTAAATAAAGATGATTCAGGATAGTGGCATATAGCCCTTGAAACAACAGTAATATTAACCGATGATATATTAATTGATGTTCAGAAAGGTGACTGAATTAGAACAATTCAAATTATATTCTCTCTTGCTTCCCCCCTCTATTTTAGAAAGTATATAAAACTTCTTGCAATCAAAAATAGTTATAATAAAATGACTTAGAAGAACACACTGTTAATTACCCAGACTAGCTGTTTATCCCCAGGTTTCAGATAATCAAGATTTTAATATATGTTTGAAGGCTATTAATTTGCAGCATAGAGTTGTTTCCTAAACAAAATAGCTTTACTTAAATCATATAATGTCAAGCCATTTAACCATTTTTCCTCATATGTTATTTCCTCAAACTGTAATACATTTCTGTTGCTCTCTTTTGGACTTTGATTTGTTTACCTATTGCTCTAAGTTATTTCACAGAGGGCCTACAACCTGCAAACATTACCCTGCCACAGCCTGGACCAATGCTAAGCACCCTGGGGACGATACTTGAAGGCAAAATGTGTTTCAGCATTTTGATTACAGGTTTGTTTCAAACACAACAATGACGAAACAAAATCTTAACTTATACTACTGTTTCATCCTCAGATTCCTTTTTTGAGAAAATATAGAAGCATGTAGCTTTGATACTGTAATTCTTAAAAACAAGTATTAGGAAGCCCACATAGATTTCCTATAGTTAAAATCATTCCATGGGAATAAATTACATATTCATTAATTTCTTCCAAAGTCTAGAGGAATCTCTTGGTAAATAACCTCCTGTGGCTCTCAATAATACTTCTGGATTCTGGAAAACTTTAATTGCTAAAAAACTATTCCTAAAGAAGAGAATGGCTTCGATTTCTACCTGATTCGGGAATCTAGAATCTGTGAAACCACACTCTCAAAGATAAAACTTCTGCAGAACCACAAAGAGACTATTGAATAAGAATTGTGTTAGAGAGATTATCTCTCTAAGGGCCTTATGACAGCCTCCTAAGTACTTTTTTTCATGCTATCATGAAAGCTAACGCAACCAGTAGGAATCTAACAATAAAGTGAATATAAGCCTGATTGTATGGTAGCCTGTCCAAGCAAAAGAGAAGTAAAACCATTGTTAATAAATGTATTATAATATGGACTTGGACATACCACTGGGCAAGTTACCCCTTAAACCAAACACCTAAAGTAAATAACTCCTATAATACATGTTATGAAATCAGCCAATCAGCCTATAAGGCAGATACTTGTCCAGTGCCCTGACACTCAGAAATTTTGCTCAATGAATGACTCATCTTAAGCATCAAGTCTTATAGTAAACTCTGCTTGGTCCCCACCATACCCCAATACGTCAGATGCTGCTTTCTTCTCTGGTCTCAGAGTATCCTGTAAAAAGCTATTTTCCTGAATTTCTCTTTCACTGAAAACACAAAGATATTACAGCATGCATCCCAGCTGTTTTATATTTTGTTATAAGTAAAAAAATATGAAGGTCAAAAGGAAGTATACTATTATAAAGTAGAACTAAATAATGACATGTTGAAGAGGAAAGTGAAATACAAGTTATTTCATAAAGATACTATACATTATTCTATGTCAATCTGACTGTTAAAAATAGTCATCAGGTTCAAAATAATTTTAGTTATTAATTAATGAGACTATTCTGAAGATGCCATATTATAATGGATTAACTAAACTGCTCGTAATTTACAATGGCATCAAATGGCTTTAAACATCTACCCATGGAAGATTAAAAACTGAACTGAAATTAGTTTAAAAGAAAGTTTTTAAAAACACTTACTCCCAATGCTGAAAAATATTATTCACTTAAATACCTAATTTTTGTAACTTTTTTAACCTGATGTCAACAACTAGTTCAACATTTTATATAAAAGATGTTAGTATAGTGCTTCAAAATTAAGCCAGAACGATGTGAACATTATACTAATAATCCACAGATCAGTGGTTCTCAAACTTTAGTGTGAATCAGAATCATGTAAAGGACTTGTTAAAAACACAGGTTGCTGGACCCCCAATTTCAGTAGGTCTGGGGTGGGGTCTAAGAATTTACATCTTGAAGATATCACCAGGTGATGTTGATATTGCTAGTTAGGGGTTATACTTTGAGAAGTCTCTGCTGTCGGTTACTATTCTATACAACGCTTTTCTGATCTATTTAGTGATATTTAAATTACAAGAATACAGTAGAAGCTAAATAACACAGTGTGAATTTAGCATTTAACAAATTGGGAAAAATCTGGAAAATGCTATGGTCAGACTCCTCCTGTACTTCACTACCTGGTCACATAAGCAGATGGTTGCTATGAGCTGCAGTCTTGGCCTGGGGAACTGAATGTTTCAGGGGGAGCCCACACACTTGACTGCTGACAAATTTTGGACAAGTTTCTCTCCAGTAGCCTGTTAAGAACAAGTAGCCTATTGGAACCACTGACTACTTCTGATTTATTTAACATTTTTCATGGTGCTTATCAAAAGACAAATACTAAACTGCATTAACTGAACTGCTCATAATTTACAATGGCATAAAGTAGTAGCCACAGTATTAACACTGGCCAAGAGCTAGGTCAAAAGTACTTAACAGTGGTCAAGAAACAAAAAGTATTAACAGTTGTTTTCATATATGAAAGTACAAATCACAGAAATTAAATACTAATATACCTGAAATAAGCAACAAACAAAACAAAAGCAGGATCATGTAGGAATTCAGAATCATTTCTGCTATACAACTTCCACAGAACAAAAGGGATAATTAAGATGCATATGCCTTCAAGCTTCAAAAGTGCCAAACGGCAACCAATGAAAATACCTAAATTAGCTCAGTCGAGAGAGTGGGATAGCATATTGTACTTCAAACTTGGTACATATCAGCAATATAAGGAGGTTACCTGACTACTAGTTTCACTTATGGCTTCTAGGAGTTTCTCAACTGCTGCTTGTAGTCGAGAGCTAATATTCAGCATAAGCTCTTCATTTTCAGGGTCTATTTCAGTTCCAGCAAAACCACTCCTCACGAGTCGTTGTGACAGCTCTGTTCCTTCCTCAGTTACTTTTGACCACATGCTAATGTCATTTCTTGGCATATCACTTCCAGAATAAGAGGGAATGGATTCATCTGTAACTAGATTAACAGTATTTTAAAGGCATGAATTAATTATAGTAATTACAATTTTTTAAAGTTATAAAATAAAATCAAACTAAAACTTGAAATCATGGAAATTATAAGGTCTTTTAAAACAGTGTTGCAACAAAACAAATAAAATATACAAACACAGAATATAATATTATTCAATAACCAAGCGAAAGAATAAGAAATGTTATGCTAATAGGAATTTCCAGAAATTGATATTTGGGTCACTCAGTATTTTTTTCCTTGATAAAAACTTCTAAGATACCTTTCAATAGAAATTTACTACATGCTCACCATGTAGAGTTTGCTAAGTAATAGGAATACATAGGTGACAAGATCTGGTTTTAACCCTCAACGACTTTACAGTATAATGAGGAAACACATCAACAATCACAAGAAAAGAAAAGCATTGTGCAGTAGGACGTTCCAGGTGTACAGAAGGATAGAGATACATGCTTGAATTTGTCTGGTGCAGACTGACTTTTGAGCCCACACTGGGCAATATCACCTGCTCTGGCTACACAGTAAAGGGGACTAAGATCATTTTGTTGCTTGCTACTTTTTAAAGAGAAACACTGGGATAAGATTAGACTGATGAGCAGTTCTAATTTAACTACGGACGTTGTTATCCACATTACTCACACTATTCTTATTTCTTATGTAAAAAAAATTGAGTTTGCATGGGCAGAAGATAAGCTTTCCAAGTATTTTCTCTAAGCTAAACTAAAAGCATAAGTTATTCACCACTGCTATGAAATAATTATCCATGGCAGATGTTACAACTCAACAGTGAAATTTCCTGAAGAGGCATTACCTATTCTTTTATTACACAAAGCACATATTTGTTATCAGTACCTATACAAAGTTAACAAATTAAAGCAGAGGAAATCTTAATGTACTAAGTGCTTGAATTTCAGTTTGACACATGCACTCAAAATAAAAGCTATATATTAGAACTTGTCTTGCTAAAGTACCTGGTGCCATATTGAGTTTTCTTAATCTGTGTAGTAATGACATCAGATACAGCTTCAGACACAAGATCTGAATTCAGCAAAATTCAATATTCACTAAGCATGTCCTCTTTATAAGTTACTGGCTGAAGAGTCCAAAATAACATTTTAGGGCATGATTTTAAATGTTTGTCATTATATACAGGTTTATCTAATTCTTAACAGAACAGCAAATACAACTTTCACTTTGTATTTTTATTTCCCAAAGTAAAAAACACATCAGCTACACTGGTAGTTATTTATATTACTCCATGTGCTCAAAATTGAATGCCTCGAAAATACTTTGAAGTGCAAGATAATCTTGGAATTTATAGCCTCTTTATGTGAGAAATTAAATGCATTCTAGTGACATTTTCTTTCTCATGGGAACAGAAATGTGAGGCAAAGGGAACAGTGTGATATCATGGGAACTCTAGGCCTTTGGGGGCAAAGGGACATGGAGAAGTAGTGGTGAGGTAGGTGAGAGAGCTAAAAGAAGGCAGCTGGAAAGTAAGCTGGATCCAAGTTGTAAATGGTCATAAATTTTATAGGAACCTTGGGGGGGTTTTGCTATAAACAAATGGAAAGAGTAAATCATATTTTGAAGAGGGAGATAATATCAAATATGTCAATCAGGAAGCAAATTGTAGCAATGCAGAGGTAAGTTAAAGAAGGAAAAAAATTGGTTACAGGCTATTTCAATTGTCCAGATGAGAAGTGATAAAGACATGAACTAAGATGGTGGGTGGCGGGGGGTGGCGTCAAGACAGAGCACAGGTTGGAGAAGACAATGTAGAAGACAACAAGGAAAGAAGATATGTAGAAGATGACTCTGGGCTTCCAGCTTAGATGATTCTTAGGTGACAGAGAAGTCATTAAGAAAAATACTAAAAAATCAGAAGAAAATATACATAGCAGGGATGAAAAATGATTAGTCTGAAATGTTAATGGGATTTGTGGAGATGAGTCAACTGTGGGAACTTTGAATCTGCAATGACTTAGGAGTCATTTGCAGAAAGGTGAGAGTTGAAACCTTGGAAATAGATATATTTGTCTTATGAGTAATATTTAGTGAGAGAAGGAGGACAAAGTTGAAGCCTCTGTATATCATAATCTAATAAAAGAACCTGTGTTAAAAAATATCAGAGAGAGACAGGAGACAGATGTTCTAGTAGGCAAAAAGAGACTGCTTCAAGAAGACACTCTAGTAATGTTACTTGTCTAGAAAGACAAACAGAAAAGGACTGAGAAGATGCTATGGAGCTGACAACTGGGAGGTCAGTGTTCTCCTCTGAGAAAGCAGCTTTAGTACTGCAGGAATAGAAATCAAAGCTGGTGAACACAGGAGTTAGTCTATTCTCTGATTAAGTTTGCTGAAGTTTACCTTTGAGCAGGGAACAAAGGTGAGAAAATTTAACATTTTTTTTTTTAAAGACAGTATGAAGACAGTCTAATGTTTTGGGGTATAGAGAAAAAATCAACATGAAGAAAAGATTGAAGATACTGTGTATTAGAGGAGAGCAAATTTCAAACACAAAATACAGAGGGTGTGTGAAAGTGACTTACAAAAGGCCTCTGAATGTTAGTTTCTTCAAATGGCTAATTAAAAAAAATAGACATTAAAGTACCTAGAAAAGGTGAAGACGTCAACTAGCTTGTTATTTTCTTAATAACATTTTGAAGATATAAACAATCTAAAATAATCTGAATATGTTCCAAGAAAAAAAGAATTAAAAAAAATCATGTAAAATAGAAAATGAGAAAGACATCAAGCTTAAGCTTTATTTTTAATAAATAACTAGTCTGGAAGGGAAAAATTCATAGGATAATATAGATTAGCAGGGGAACTTCCGAGATGCCAGTAATAGGAAGTCTAGTTTGGTAAATAGAATCATTTCAAATTGGCGAACCTCTTGGATTTATGTCTTAAACATAGTAAATGATGGTTATTCAAGTCCTTTAGTTATTAACTTTATAGATTGTATCACGTTCATTCCCTGACAGATAATGATAAACTCCTCAGGTTAAAGCAGGATGGGCAGTGTGATTAAGCCTTCTCTGTCTCAAAGGCTCTCTGAATCTCTATGGCCTCAATGGAATCCACTAGGCTCCAGTCTTACCCTGGTATCTTAACAGCTGAGAGAACTGTACAGAAGCCCTGGGAGACTTAAGAGGTTTGCCCAATATCACAGTGGGCTAGAAAAAAACCAAGGCCTTCTGATTAGTGCAGTGGCACAATCTCAACTCACTGCAACCTCCACCTCCTGGGTTCAAGCATTCTCCTGCCTCAGCCTCACAAGTAGCTGGGACTACAGGTGTGCGCTGCCACACCTGGCTAATTTTCATATTTTTAGTAGAGATGGGGTTTCACCATGTTAGCCAGGCTGAACGCCTGACCTCAGGTAATCCGCCTGCCTCGGCTTCCCAAAGTGTTGGGATTACAGGTGTGAGCCATCGAGATTGGCCCCTAGCATTCTTTCTATAAGACAGCATTTTTCCAAA
This sequence comes from Cacajao melanocephalus, assembly GCA_963573385.1. Taxonomy (NCBI): domain Eukaryota; kingdom Metazoa; phylum Chordata; class Mammalia; order Primates; family Pitheciidae; genus Cacajao; species Cacajao melanocephalus. The sequence continues at coordinate 214,378 of CAUYLG010024511.1, read as the reverse complement.
AGGAGGCTGCAGCAGACAAGATTCCATACCTGGCCTTCTATGGGAGAGGTGAGCATAAAACCACTGAATCATCACAGTGCAGACCTAAAGGAAATTTTTTTTCAACACAACTTGGGGAATCCATTTTTATGAACTGATCTAACATTCATTCGGGTTTAAGTGATTTTATGTTAGCTCAAAATTTCCCTTCAATTTCTTAAACTAGGTTACTCTAATGAAGAAGTAAATATTAGCAAATCTATTATTTATTTTTTTGAGTGTTAACAAGTCCATACATGTTTAAAATCTAAACAAGTTCAGACTTGAAAGCTGAAAATACATCACAAGTGTTACAACAAAAAGTCATTTATGAAAACTGAAAAGCAAAAGTTGCTTCGCAATTAGATTGATTTAATTTTTTTATTATACTAAAAAACATAAATCTTTCAAAAGTATATTTCATTTTTAAAAATAATGCTTCCATTATAAATACGAAGAAATGTCAGAAAAAATTCTTACATATGGAGCACAGTGTTAATATTTTAAAGCCAGTATTTTCTTTAAAGTTTATATAAAAATTAAAAGTTTTAAATTATAAATTCTATTAATTCAATATATCCTTAAAGATGCAGATGGATCCATTAAGTGTCCCCCAGTGATATCAGTGGCTACTCTAATTTTATAAGTAAGACTATCACATCACTGCTAAACATAAAAACAGTAAGATGGATTTAATTAAATGGAAAGTACATGTAACCAATGATACTAAATCCTCAAAATTATCTCTGCTACAATATTCTATACACTATATTTCTTAACTGTGGATTTAATTTTTCCTCTTATCTTAATATTATTCTTTCAGAATCAGTCAACAGTTAAATAACTAAAATTTTAAAGGGTTTAGTTGATTCAAATGTATGTAGTGGTTTTAGGCAAAATATTAAGTATTATGACTTTATTTTGCTTTGAATCAGAATAGCAGTAACTCCTTCACTAGACTATGAATTGCTGTAAAGCTGAGAGCATAAAGTGCTCAGTAAATGTCTGTAGAATTAAACTCATAAAAGTGTTTATAATTGAAAACTATGGCCAGTCTGTGGCTCATGCCTGTAATCCTAACACTTTAGAAGGCCAAGGCGGGTGGATTACTTGAGGTCAGGAGTTCGAAACCAGCCTGGCCAACATGGTGAAACCCTGTCTCTACTAACAATACAAAAATATTAGCTGGGCATGGTGGCAGGCACTTGTAATCCTAGCTACTTGGGAGGCTGAGGCAGGAGAATTGCTTGAACCTCGGAGGCGGAGGTTGCAGTGAGCTGAGATTGTGCCATTGCACTCCAGCTTGGGTGACAGAGCGAGATTCAAAAAAAGAAAACTATTACTGAATATCTTAAAATAGGATATACATATTTCATGTATGTTGGAAGATTAAGAAACACTTATGCAAGAAAATAGGCTAGTGGATCCGAAGTCATTTTAGGTCTGCTTTCTCATGGAAAATGAACATAAGTATCATCCTCTGTGCTTGAGTTAAATTGCCAATTTATTCTTTTTTATGGAGACAGTGCTCTGGAAGTAAGTTCACTGTATTTTAAGATACGCTGTCTGCTGAATACTTTGGCAGCCATGTTGAGAAGCATCTAAGAGAACTGCTAACAACAACAAAAAGCACAAAACACATCTGCAATGCACAGAACATTCTCAGAGTGTCTTTTGAATATGGCAGTCAACCTGGTCTAGGTCTTACTAGTAGAACAGCAAAATCCCTCCCTAGATGGTTAAGTGAAACAAGCCCGTGAAAGAAATGTTTTTTAAAAAGCATAATTTGATAAACACTTTTACAGACCAAGAAAATGTTATCTAATTCCTCTCTATAGATAACATTCCATATGCAAAAATAAAATAGCCGTGATTGAGAGCTTAACCAAGAGTCAAATTAATTTGAAAAATCCTTCTACCAAGTTTAAAAAGAGTGAATTTGAAAGCAAGGTTCAAAATTCATTATTTCAGCTCTTAATTTACTAAAAGCAATTTTTTTTCATAAATAATGAGACACTGAACTAAAAGCAATTTTTAAAACTATCTTTGAACTCAACTGAGGTGTTTTAAAATCAGTTTTATTTGCAATTCCAAATCAAGCTTTTCTCTGTGCTTAGAAACACACTGCTGGCCAACTTATAATTAGGCAAACCTCCCATAAATGGGATAATTTCTTCTCATTTTTCCACATGAAATTTAACAAACAGAATGCTCTCAAAAATTGCAAAAACTGGCATCTCAGGTCTGCCTCTAACTGGGGAGAAGCGCTTGAGTGTGGAATGATAGGGAACTGCGGGCTTGATCCTCTGAGCCAGGAGTCCAGATCCTATGTTTCTCCATCTCACAAAACTTTTCTCCCCTTTTGATTTCCTCATTTCCCTCTCCTGCAAGGAACAAGAAATTGAAAAAACAAGAGACAATGAAGTTCAGCAATGTGATGGAAAGAAATGGAAAAAAGAGGCTAGGTATCACCGGTGGCTCATGCCTGTAATCCTAGCACTTTGGGAGGCTGAGCCGGGCAGATCACCTGAGGTCCGAGTTGAAGACCAGTCTCACCAACATGGTAAAATCCCGTCTACTAAAAATACAAAAATTAGCTGGTGGTGTGTTCCTGTAGTCCCAGTTACTTGAAAGGCTGAGGCAGAGAACTGCTTGAAGATGGGAGGCAGAGGTTGCAGTGAGCCAAGATTGCACCACTGCACTCCAGCCTGGGTGACAGAGTTGAGACTCTGTCTCAAAAAAAAAAAAAAAAAAGAAAAAAATAAAATAAACGGAAAGAAGAGCCCAGTTCACAAAGCTAAAGGAAGTTGGAGTTACGAAGAAAGCTCTGTTGTATCAAGACCTCATCTCTGGATCCACATACATTTTGTAATATTTCAACCCACTTTTCCAAAAGGAAAAAATAATCTAGCAGAGGACAGTCCAAAGATAAGACCAGACCTTGGGTTTCTTACCAAGACTTTCTTCTAACCATTTCAACAGGTATGTGAAACTGGTGCTGGGTTCCTAAAAAGTCTTCAATTCTAATTTTTCCTTAATTTATAGGATGGTTTCAGGATGTCATCCATACCTCACAGATACTGGTAAGAGTCCTGAGTACCGAGTAGAAATTTTGTTTTATCAGTGGAGAAATGTAACAGCATTCTGGTTTATGTATGCACACTAGCAACTCTGGGTAAATATAATGACAACTCTATGATACCCACTTGTGATACCCACTTGCAAAAATGCTATGTAATAATGGTGTTTGAGAAGAGTCATTCTGATGTATTTCTGTTTGAAGGTCCATTTGCTGGAAAATACTTATTTTCTCTTCTATATTTTCAACACATAACAAAATGCCTTGAACTCAGCAAGATCTATTGAAATGATTGTTTCAACAGCATAGAAAACTAGTACCTCTTGTGTGTTCTTCATGGACACATGACTTCACAGATACCTCTGCTTCTGATCTCCAAATTAGGCTGGCAGATGACTGGCTTTTACTAGATCTATCTAGAATCCCAAGGACATGGCGACCAATTGTTTCTTCAACAGCTGCTGTTGTCTTTACAACTTCTAAAAGGATCTTCAAAAGTCTGTTATTAGCTTTCTGGAGTGCATACCTGTACAGATAAAGAAGCACTGATTAAAATGTTTAATCTTTCTGAAGCAAACACTTTGATTATGTCCAACAAAAAATGTACTGCAAAATATCTGATTTGAAAAACAACAGATGATCCTCTCTATTAAAATAATATGCAAGAGCATCTACGATAAAGTGCTTCTTGTTTTTTATTTGTGACTATATTATACAGTGATTTGTTTTTGTCTGAAAAATTTTGGCCAATCAGCTTAATCATACTATTTTTTAAAATGTACAGTATCTAATTGACCTGAAAAAACCCAAATAACTAAAGTCTTATGCTAGTAACTAGGTTAAGAGAAAATTTTGGGAGATAAAATTTAAGTTTTAAAAACTATGGTAGTGACCAAGCATATGCAAGTTATTGAGCCTGATGTCCGTAGTTACACATATGTATTTTGTACATTTAATCTTTCTATATGTCAAACATAAAAACATATTTTAAAACATAATTTTAAAATCACACCAGAAAAAATTACGTGGTAGTATGTGTATAAGTTAATGGTGATGAGCTGAATGTTTAAATTACTAAAAGTAGTAGTTAGGCAGAGACCTGTTTTTAAAAAGGTCTGTAATGAAATTTCACTATCTGTCAACACCAGAGGGAGTATCACAGGCCGTTTTTATTACATCTATTCCAGAGACAGAAATTTCTCAAGTTACACTCACCACACTCATTTCAGTCAGTAGAAGAAGCCTGTTTTCAACCAAATAGAATGAATTTGGTATGTCTTTCTTTTTTAAAAGTAATCCTTATTTTAAAAAATTTGGCAAATAATGCTAACCACCCACCAAAAAAAACCTCAGCAATCACTATTACAATTTTAATGCCTATATTTCTAGACTTCTCCTGCCTCTCATTAATATATATATATATATATAAAACAAAAATGAGATCATCCTGAAAAAAAGTGCTTTTGTACATTCTTTTTTGCTTAACATGAACATTCTATCACGTGAAGCAAGGTTCTTCCATAAATGGTGATTCAGAAGACTGCCTGATTAATTTTCTTAAAAACTAAACAACTCTCTTGTCCTAACAACTCAGTTCAACAAAGGCACTGTAGCAGCAAACTTTATACATGCAGACAAAACAAGAGACTTTCATGGTAAAGGTCTTCTGTCTTAAGATAGTTTTATCTTTCAGCTACACACTGTAGGAGATGCCAACAATCAGGCTAAAGGATATCTGTTTTCAAAGGCACATGACATATCTATTTTAAGGCAAGATAATAAATGCAGAAGTTTTCCTTCAGTATTTGTCAAGCGAAAGAGACAGTTCTATTTTTGCACCTAGATCAAGTTCTCTGCTTATATAATCAAGAATACTAAAAATAAAACTCAAATAATTTAGTAGAAAGCCAAGGGTTTTATTTCCTTAACTTGTTCTGAGGTTTTGTTTAAGCCCCAAACCCCAGGACTAGAATAATATGAAAATATTTCTACTGAAAATAATCAAAATTAATCTGATGGTTAAAAAAAAAAAAAAGAATACTCATTTTATTGGCACTTACTGTAAAAATTCCTAAAAATTAAATACTGCATAGTTTTCAAAATTTACCAATTAGAGACAAATAATATAAAATAAACAAAGTGTTTATTTTATATTGCCATGGTAACTCTAATTTTCATACACTGTCTTTCTTGTTTGAGTTCCATACTGACTGCGTTCCATACTGATGATCCAATGGGGAAGCCAAAATCTTAGGGGCCAAATTCCTCCATGCAAGCTGAGGAAGGAGGTTAGGAGGACACAAGAGGGTTGACAGTCACAGAAATTGGAAAAGGAGGAAATTAAGTTAGTAAATATTAGTTTTAATTTAAAATTAAAGAAATAATTTCATTTGAATAAAACAAAGTTTAGAATATTGTGCTTAAAGTCTTTAATACTAATGTAGGATAACTATTCTCACTTAATATTTACATTTTTATATTAATCTCCACAAAAATCAAAAGTAAGGAAAAGTTTTGTTAACATCAGGTGATTAATTTATTCCTCTATAGGACTGGGATATGGATTAAAAGTTGTCATCTGTTATGTAGAAAATGCCTGAAAGAAGTTAAATGTAGAATATTTACATTAACAATTTTTTTTCTCTCAGCATAAACAAGCCAAGGGACGGCTTACACTGAATACATGTCCATACAGTGAAGGAATACAGTTCACAAGTAGAACTGTGTTTTTAGGATACAAAATGGCATCTAAGTATAAAATTAATCAAGAAAGTTTCAATATTCAAATATCTTAATACTAACAGTTAAGTATGATTAATATCCAATCAAAAATTACAAAGAATTTTTTTTAAAAATTTATTATTTAATGACGAAAAACTGAAAATCTACACATATATGGACACGTTTCATACACAGCATGATTGTTAAGACAAAGTATAAACATACAAGATAAAAGTAAGGATGAAGTTTATTACATTGAAACAACCATTTAAATTTACTTTGCACTGAAAAAGTACACATTTTGTATACCTTTCATTAGACAAAATCTCAGGAGGCACATCATCAGGTTTTCTGTCCAATTCCTTTTCTTTAAATGTCTCTTCCTCAACTTCTCCTTGGTTTTCACTTCCATTCTGTTTAAGTTTGTGTAAAGGAAGAGAGGACAAGACAGAAAGAAAACCTGTCATCTTGGAAACAGCACGTCATTCTTCTATATTGCTATGAGATGAAATAGCAACCTCTGTGCACAAAATTGATACTGTTTGATATAATATTTAACTATATTTGAGATAAGTGTTATCAAAAGAGGATAAAACATTCTAGTACACAAATAAAAAATTTTAATGGGTTCAAATTATGCATGCTATAGTGTAACAATAAAGTTTTTAGGTTCTCTTTGGTGAAACAATAGTTGCTGTTACAGCAATGCCAGATTCAAATTACCTTAAATAAAATGTAAGGCATTCTGACTCCACCTACCTCACACACATGCAGTCATAAAATATGTTAAGCTCAATACCTATAAAAGAATACATCTTCTACCAACAACAAAGACAAACAAATCCTACTGAATTGTTGATCCATTGCTCCTAGGTGGGCCAAAGTCCATACTACCTGTGTTTGCGTACTGCTGTTGCGCAGCTCACAACACAGCTTCTCTCTTCCAGCTAAAGACAGCTGCTTTAGTGCTTCCAGCTCCTCTAAAAGCACCCTCTCTCTCTCTGAAACCAGGTTTTCATTATCTATGGAGGATCTCTAAATAAGAAAAAAGGTCATGAGAGAATATTGTTTGCGATAGAGAAAAAGGGCAGAAATATTAAGCAGATTTCCATTTAACCCCCAGGACCAACAGGCCCTGGCTCTACTTATGATTTATATTCCATCATAAGGGGTTAAAAGTATATACAAAGATCAATGCAAAATTTAAGATTTTTTAAAAAGCCAATTAAGCCTAAATATTCAGGAATTTGTGTGGTTCAATTAATTTTTATCAATTTTGCATTGAAAATTAAGAAGTTTGAATTCACAAAATGCAATGAAGAAAAGCAAAGCTAATTTTTCCAAATAATGTTTTATGCTCAGCTTCCAATTTTCCTATTATTTTATATTTGAAAGAATACATGTTAATAGTTATCTCTACTTATTTATTTCTTGTGTCTCTTTTTAGCTTCAGTTTTCAAAATTAAATTCAATAAATTTGTTTTCATAAGAACTTCTACATAAATATTCTTGCTTTTCTGCAATGGTTTTGTGAGTATATTTTATACAGGAGTTGATGAGAATCCAGCTCCCAAATACCAAGAAGTATTTAAATTTAGTCAAGAAAGGGATAAGAATGTTAAATAAATTTGCATTTCTCAAATCAAGAAGAGATGTTTCCCTGGAAAGAGCTCCAGAAGCATACTACTTCTGATTTCCATTCATGATTAAAAAGATGGATTAAAGACAGATAAAGGTAAACCTTTGAGAGGCTAATTGGTGGACTCACAAAACTATAAATGAATATAGGAAAACTGAATGATAGTAACTGTCTAACGAAGCACCTCAGCACAATGTTACTTCCAAAATGTCAAAGTGCATTTGCTATATAGGGTTAATGGAATGATTTAAAAAAAACAAAAACAAAACAAAATACCTTGTAGCCATTTTTCCAGTGCTTGAAAAAGGAGTTAAATAAAATGACAGAAAGACAACGCCCACTCCAAGATTGAGGTAGGTGTCCCTTACAAGATCTAAAGCTTCTGTGTTGGTAGAATGTGTTCCTGATGCTAAATATATGTAGTTTATTCAGATTTCGGCAAAAAAAAAAGAAAAAAATTATGGCTACATAAAAAATACTGCTGTTTTAATTTGGGGATCTGGTTCAAATTGCTGTTTGGAAAAAATAATAATAATTGGGGAGAGAAAAGGGACTATAAGACCCTTACCTGGGCTAACTGTCTATTAAGTCTCTTAATCTCTTCTTGTAGCTGTTCCTGGTCTTCTCGCTGTCTCTCCATCTGACGCATGTGTGCTTGCCTTAACAGTTCTGTTGCCTGTTGATGTTCTTGGTATTGCCGTACAAGTTCCTGTCTCATATCTTCCAACTGTTCTTCATTTAACATTAGTTGTCTAGAAGCATCCATGTTTGACACTGAAATCTCATCATGAATCTTTAATAGTAAAAAAAAAAATAAATTCTATCATAACACATTTTGTGAAAATCTGTCAGCATTAATATTTTAAACAAATATGAAAGCAATTCTATTACTTATCCCATAAAGAATGTGATATTTTATTTTTATTAAACAAAAACATAATTTTTAAATGATGTTTTTCTTAATTATAATTCAAAAACAACATAAAGTTACTTTATTATCATATATGTTATTTTCCAAAAGCAAAACAGCTATTTATCATTAGTTTAGATTTAATCTAATTCTAATAGAATAAAAGAACAAAGATACTTAAGATTCCTTCTACTCTTAATGAAGCTGTAATGCCATTATTCCTCTTGACATTTTATGATGGGAAAATAGTATCAATGGAATATTTTTATATTTTAAAATTAAATGTATGAAACATGAGAAACCACTCATTTAATTTACACAGTGGTTATCACAGCACTACAGAGAAGTGTTGCTTAAAACAATTTTCAATACATTTTATTTGAAAATAAAAGCTTTACATTCTAGAGTCTCATACTCCTAGGAAATCAACTCCTTAATACATTCTATGAGTACATCATTTCCTGGAGTGATGCTACTTAAATGAATAATTTTGCCTTGAACAGTTGCTGGTAAATTAAACAGCTCTTCAAGAACACCTAACAGGTTTTGCATTCCATAAAGAGTTGGCAATTTTATTTTATTTTATATATTTTTTTGAGACAGAGTCTTGTTGTCATCCAGGCTGGGGCACAGCGGCGCCCTCTTGGATCATTGCGACCTCCACCTCCCTGGTTCAAGTGATTCTTTGGCTTCAGCCTCCCAAGTAGCTGAGATTACAGGTGTGCACCACCATGCCCAGCTAATTTTTGTATTTTTAGTAGAGACGGGGTTTCACCATGTTGGCTAGGCTGGTTTCGAACTCCTGATCTCAACTAATCCACCTGCCTCGGCCTCCCAAAGTGCTGAGATTACAGCATGAGCCACCATACCCGGCCTGTAGTTGGCAACTTGAATATTAGTCTGAACAAAACATAACCTATCCTGAATATTAATAAAAAATTTAAATTCAGATAACGTTAAAAGAGGTAGGATTTATTACTTTCTGTTAAAGGCAGTGAAGAGTTGAGGTACAGACACAGAATATATCTTCTATTAATGAATAAGTAAAGAAATCAAGAAGTAGGATATAGATAGTAAAATCCTTTAAATAGTCTTCCTAAATAGGTAGCTATTTCCTTGTGTTGTTATATTTAATTAAGTAAATATTTTATTCACAGATATTACACAACTGTAGTATAGTTAATCTTGAAACAGAATTAATGTGCATACAACTTACAATGGGATTTTACCAGGTACAACATCTTTAAGATCAACAAGAATACCATGAACCAGACTTGTTTTATCTGATACTAATATTAAGTCATCTATCCATACATCTTACAATTAATAAAACACATTAACAATGTGAATCATAAGACTGAATTTGATATTTTCCTCCTCCATTAAGCAGCATTATTGTTAATATTTTTATAGTGAAGGAATTCATAATTTTAAATAAGTTTTTTACATTCAAGGAGGCATACTTACAGATTCTCTGACTATAAATGTTTTATCTTTGGAGAACATTTCTTCTGAAACAGTCAGCACACAGTCCTTTGTTTCTAGGATATCATCAGGATCATTGTTGGATAATAAAATGTCCTTTCCATGTTCTCTTAACTCTTTACTAAGTGGTTTAAATTCCTCTTTTAATTTCACGTCCACTGTCTCAAAAGTCTGAAAAGGAATTTGATCCTGTGATAATTTCCTGTCATTAAAATAATGTTGTTCTTGCTGACACACAGCATGTGCTTGCTCTGATGATGTAGTATTTTCTTTTCCCCCAGATATTCTTCTGGACAGTTCAGTTTGTTGAGCAAATGCTATGCTCATTGACACAATAACCTAAGGAAATAACAGCAAACAACAAAGGATTAGATTTAGAAATAGCAGGAATTTAAAAAGCAAGTTACTACTCAAAATTGTATGAACAGAAGAAAGCATGGCCTCATGGTTCTAAACAAAAAGAAACCCTATAATAAAGTAACACAAATATAGATTCTCTATTTTACCATAAATCTAATATCAAAGTATTTATTTTATTGCCTGCCAATTTAAATAAAAAGTAAAATATTTTCTTATTACAAGAGCAATAAATGTTCTGTAAAAATTAGAAAATAAAAGCCCTTATCTTTCTCTCTTCCAAGAAAAATCACTGTAAACAATTTAGTAAATATTTTTCCAAACCTTCTTACTCTTCTTTACATATAGAGACAGATATGAATACAGATATCATTTTCCTATAAAAATGTGATCATAGGCTGGGCACAGTGGCTCACTTGAGGTCGAGAGTTCCAGACCAGCTTGACCAATGTGGAGAAACCCCATCTCTACTAAAATACAAACTTAGCCAGGGGTGGTGGCGCATGCCTGTGATCCCAGCTACTTGGGAGGCTGAAACAAGAGAATTGCTTGAACCTGGGTGGCAGAGGTCGTGGTGAGCTGAGATTATGCCATTGGACTCCAGTGTGGGCAACAAGAGCGAAACTCCATCCCTCCACCCCCCAAAAATTGTGATCATCTTCTAATACTGGAGCCAGTTTTTATAGCTTAACTATAGTAAATATGTCTTCAAGTTAGGAAACAGAAATACATTTCTATATAATTTCCAATGGGTTCAAAGTTTCCCATTACATAGATGCATCATAAGTTTATTACATCAGTTCTCTCCGTTGGACATTTAGAGTGATCCCTCTCTTTTATTTTTTAAACACTAGTGTGATGAAATATTTGTAATTCTATCACTGTACATATCTTTTCTTATTTCCTCAAAATAAATTCCCAGAAGCAGAACACTTAGTTTGTATGACTGGTAAATATGAGTAGACATTTCACTATAATCCAATTTGATCGTTCACTACAACTATGATCCTGAATCCCTGCTTATTCTAGCCTCCCACCCCCACCCAGCACAAGTACTTAGGAATTCTGACTAGGAGTTTTGGCTTTGACAAGTCCCTATACCTTTGAGAACCAACTGTATCAATAACTTTAAGTCCTTTTTGCATAGATAATTTGTAATGAAGGAAAGTTGGCTATAATAAACCCAGAATAAACTATGCCTAGGATTAGAAATATTTGTACATACTCACCTGCAGTTTTCTTTGTTTTTCTTGCTGGTCCAGGTCATATAACTGGACTTTTGTTTTAATTTCCTGTCTTGAATCTGATTCACCTATTTGGGGTCCTGATTCTCACCCGGTTCCTGTGCTAGCCTCCTTTGGAATAATTTGACTCAAAAACACTAAGCAAATAAATCATTAAAGCTGAGTTCAAAATCCTTTCGTCTTCTCTAAGCTCACTTTTTTTTTTTTTTGGAGACAGAGTTTCTCTCTTGTTGCCCAGGCTGGAGTGCAATGGCGAGATCTCGGCTCACTGCAACCTCTGCCTCCTGTGTTCAAGTGATTCTCCTACCTCAGCCTCCCAAGTAGCTGGGATTACAGGCATGTGCCACCATGCCCAGCTAATTTTTTGTATTTTTTGTAGAGACGAAGTTTCTCCATGTTGGTCAGGCTGGTCTTGAACTGCGACCTCAGGTGATCCGCCTGCCTCAGCCTCCCAAAGTGTTGGGATTACAGGCATAAGCCACCTCGCCTGGCCCTAAGCTCACTTTCTAAAAGGTAACATTATATTATTCTGCATCTAAATGAATATGTCTAAAAGTATAATGCTAAAACTGACTTAGAGGAGTAATTATAATACCAGTAGCCAATGCAGAGAAAATTCACATGTTGAAACATTAGGAACCACATCAAAGGTCACATATTTAATAAATGTTAGGGAGGAAATTTGAATCAAAATGTGTCTATACAGAGCTTGAGCACCTTAAACACTATATGTCATCCTGTTTCTGCCCAGATAATCCTGCTACATCTCACCTACCAAATTGGACCTCTGGGTGCCTATGCTAGCTCACACAGAACCAGGGTTGGTAACAACAGTGTCATCTGGAACATATACTCATTACAGCAAAATGTCAAAAGACAAAGATAATCAAAGATAATTAACTAGACAATACAACTTAACAAAACATATCAATAACTTTCTCTAATTAGTGGTCAAAACCTTAAGACTGGGTTTTGCTTTAATTTCCTGTCTTGAACCTGATCTGCCTCTGTCTCTTCATACTGAACATACTACGAATATAACATGGAAAAACAAAAAGATTAAAAATATGAAAGAGAATAACAGAGATATGAAGGATAGAGAATGGTCAACCAACATCTAATTAGAGTTCCAGAGGATATAATAGAGAACAATGGAAAGGAACTATTTCAGGAAGTAATGGCTGAGAACATTTATAGAAGACACCACTGCCAAGATTCAAGATGATCAATGAATTATAATAAAAACAAATACTGCATCTCTACAAAAACATTTGTAGCTGGGTGTGGTGAGCTACTTCAGGGAATGAGGTGAGAGGATTAAGTGAGCTCAGGAGTGTGAGGCTACAGTGAGCTATGATCACATCACTGCACTCCAGCCTGGGTGACAGAACCCATTTCAAAAACAAAAAAAAAAAAACAAAAAAAACCCACCAAAATCAAAAAGATCTTAAATGTTTCCAAAGCAAAAAGATGTATTACCCACAAGGGAAACAACAAACTGACAAGAACCTTGTCGATAGAAACAAGAAATCAGAAAACACTGGAATGTTACCTTCAAAGTTCTGGCATAAAAATAACTGTTAATCAGGTTCAAATAGTCAACAAAATGAACTTTTATGGACAAAAACAAAGACAACTAAAAAACATAGTTTACTCCCAATAGATAATCAGTTAAGAAAAAAAACTTCTAAACATTTTTCTTCAAAAAGAAATAAGATCCTAAAAGGGTGGCCTATGATGCAAAAAGGATTTGAGCATAAACATCCTTTTTTTAAAAAAAAACATGGGCAAATTTGAAATACTGATGGTATAAGACAATAATTTTATCTGAATTGTGGAATAAGAAAACACAAAGACTGTGCTTCCAGGCAACATAAAATAAGCCCACTACAGCCTGCTTCTCCCACTGATTAGCTAAAAACTCTGAGCAAAATACAAAAACAACTAAAGAATTATGAAGAGTAAACAACAGCTAGGAGACTGCAGAGGGAAGTAAAAACTCAGAGAGGCAATTTGCATGGGAAAGATGAAACAGGATTTTTAGTCTGAACCTAACTGGGTGAACTGCCTATTTTTCTTTTTAAAATTCCCATTCTTCAAAGAATTATAACGACATCCAGAGCATATAAAACACACAATTCAAAACATTTAATATACAATTCAAAATCAGACAACATATAATTTGTTGTATGTTGAACTCACTAACAGCACATCTGTTCTAAAAGAAATGCTAAAGGAAGGTTTTCAGGTTAAAGAAAAATGGCACCAGAGGGAAATTTGAAATTTGAACAATAGTAGAACACATACTCTTTTTAAGTACACATGGAGCATTCACCCAGAAAAGATCATATTTTGGGCATCAAATTTAAAAGAACTGAAACTATATGAGGTATTTTGCCTGACCACAAAGAAACTTAAAAATTAATTAATCAACATGAAACTATCTGAAAATCATAAACACATGGAAATCTGTGTATTTCTAAATAACCCATAAATCAAAGAGGAAGTCATAGGGAAATAATATATTTGGATTGAATGAAAATTTGCAGAATGTAGCTTTAAACATTGCATACAAGGAAACATTGGTATACTTACAAGCTATAATGTTTAAAGCTATAATACTATACTTTCAAGTATAGCATTAAATGCATTCATTAGAAAAGAAGAAATGTCTTTTAGGAAAGCAGAAGAAGAGCAAATTAAATCCAAAGCAAGCAGAAAAAGTATATCAAAAAGATAAGGGCAGCGATCAAAAATAAAAACAAAAACAATAAAAACAATGAAACCAAAAGCTGAATCCATAATATCAGTACAATCAATAAACCTCTAGCCAATCTAACAAAAAGGTGAGAAACAGGGATAATACTGCAGACTCCACAGACATTAAATGATAAAAGAATACTATAGCTGGGTCCCAGAACTTTGGGAGGCCAAAGTGGGTGGATCACTTGAGGTCAGGAGTTAAGAGTCAAACCCCATCTCTACTAAGACAAACAAACAAACAAAACCCCACAAAAATTAGCTGGGTGTGGTGGTGTGTGCCTGTAATCCCAGCTACTTGAAAGGCTGAGGCAGGAGAATCACTTGAATCCAGAGGTAGAGGTTGCAGTGAGCTGAGATTGTGCCACTGCACTCTAGCCTGGGTGACAAGAGCGAAACGCAATCTCAAAAAAAAAAAAATACTACAACACAACTCTACCTATATAAATTCAACAACTTAAAGGAAATGGACCAATTCTTTGGGTAATACAAACTACCAACAGTCATTCAAAAAGAAATAGATAACCAACATAAAACTAAATCTATTAGATAAACTGGATTCACAGCTTAAAAGCATATTCCAACAAAGAAAACTCCAGGCTTAGTTGCATTCACTGGCAAAACTAAAAAATATTTAAGGATGAAATAATACCAATTCTATGTAAATTACTCCAGAAAATAGAAGAAGAGGCAATATATTTCAACACTTTATAGAGGCAAGCATTATTCTGATATGAAAACCAAGACATTACAAGAAAACAAAACTTCAAATAATGCTTCTCATGGACACAAACATAAATATCTTTGCCACAATATTAGCAAACAGAATCTAGCAATGTATAAAGAAAGGGGGTTGGCTTCCAAGTCGGCATGGGATGACTGAAATGTTTTATACCTTGATTGTGGTACTATTTCTCAACTTTTAACATTTGTTAAAACTCACCAAATTTTGCACTTATAATTGGTAAACTTCATATTATGTAAATTATACCTCAGTAAAGGTAATTAAAAACAAAGAACAAAACCACAAAGGAAGCTGTTGAAATTTTAAAAAATTGGTATCCTAAAGATCACTTTCTTTTGTATATGCATTCAGATTAGAAAGAAATGACAGATATAATTATAAAAATTCTGGTTTGGGGCTGGGCACAGTGGCTCATGCCCGTAATCCCAGCACTTTGGGAGGCTGAGGCAGGCAGATCATGAAGTCAGTAGTTCGAGACCAGTCTGGCTAAAATAGTGAAATCCTGTCTCTACTAAAAACACAAAAATTAGCTGGGTGTGGTGGTACGCACCTGCAATCCCAGCTACTTGGGAGGTTGAGGCAGGATAATCACGTAAACCTGGAAGATGGAGGTTGCAGTGAGCTGAGATTGCACCATTGCACTCCAGCCCAGGAGACAGTGTGAGACTTCGTCTCAAAAAAAAAATTTTTTTGGTTTGGCAACTAAAAAAAACAGACTTAACCACCCTGTTACTCTTTCCCTTCCCTTCACTATACTGTCTAACAAAATTCCACTTCTGGTTACAGTTAAATGTGCCTGTGTAGCTGAATTTAACTGAGGAGGGAAAAAAAATCCAACCAACCTGATTGATCTCATTTTACATTCATAACCACTACCTTTAAAATGGGCCCTTAATGGAATAAGGCAATTTTACTCAATTTCTCTAGTTTACTCCATTTCTGATTTCTTCCCTTAGACAGACCTTTTCTTTCCTCTTAAACTCCAACATCTTCTCTTTCTTTGTCTCTCTCAGGTGTTGACCTTGCTTCTTGTTTTAGTGATAAAATAGAAGTAATTACTAGAAGAGAACTTTCACAAGCTCCGAATACATATCAAAAGATACCTGAATAACGAACCAAATATTCTTTGCCTTCCTTCCTGATATTATGGATTACACTGCCATGCTCCTATCTAATGGCAACCAACCAGGAAATGGAATCCCCTGTCATCTAATCAAGGACATTACTCCAGCAACTGCTCCTCTGACTCCTAAATCAGCTATTTCCCGTCCTCTCTCTTCAGTCATTTCCATTAGCACAGAAATAGATGTAATATCTGTCATTTAAAATAAAAACAAAACAGCAACAACAAAAACTCACCACTTGACCCCCTATATCACTCTTTTACCACTCTATTTTTCTGCAATGCAAGGCAAATATACACACACACAAAACAAAACCATATTTTATATTATGACCCAGAGGATACACAGGTATGTATGTGCCTATAATTAAAACTTTCCATTAATATTAAAATCCTACTCCCAACTTCCTAAATAGATTTCATGCCTTAAAAATGAGTTACAACTCACAGTTTAAAAAACATTGCTCTAGATGCTAACTCCCAAATTTATATTTCTAGTTTTACCTTATTTCCTAAAATCTAGATTATATCCCAACCACTGGCACTGACTTTCCTCAACATTTCCTTGGCTGTCTTTCCTCGACATTTATATTTGGACATTTAGTAAATATTTTTTCATTTAATGAGTCAAAAGCTGAATTCTAAGTCTCCTCATTCCTCTTCAAAACTACTCCTTTGCAGCCTTTGCCATCCTACTAAAGAACTCTAAGCAAATACCAATTGACTCTTCAAGTTGCTCAGGTCAAATAACCTAGAGTAATATACTCCCCTGAAGTGTGAGCCCTTGCCCTCTTTCCCTGTATTTCTTCGTCCTATACCCAGTTACGTCTGCAGAAGAGACAAATCTGTGCCAGGATTTCACAACATTTCACAAAATGGGTTCCATGAATGTGGGAGTTGCAGGATTAAACTGAACTGTCCTCCAACTCAGCAGAGGTAGCAGCTGGGCAAGCAGCCTTCACAAACTCTAGTCAAGTCTCCTGACCATGTCTTAAAGACACCTATTAGAGTAATTTTTGATCTTTCTTTTTTCTTGTCTCTCTCTCTCTCTTTTTTTTTTGAGATGGAGTTTTGCTCTGTCACCCAGGCTGGAGTGCAGTGGTGCTATCTGGGCTCACCACAACCTCCACCTCCCAGGTTCAAGCGATTCTCCTGCCTCAGCCTCCTGAGTAGCTGGGACTACAGGTGTGCGCCACCATGACCAGCTAATTTTGTATTTTTAATAGAGATGGGGTTTCTCCATGTTGGTCAGGCTGGTCTCGAACTCCTGACCTCAGGTGATCCGCCTGCTTTGGCCTCCCACAGTGCTGGGATTACAGGCATGAGTCACTGTGTCCGGCCTTTGTCTTGTCTCTCTTGACTTTCCCTTTCATATTTCTTTAAAAGGTTCTCCACCTGATATCTTCCCGATTCGCTCTCTCACTTCCTTTAGGATTTTCTTCTAATGTCACTTCAAAAGTCAGGTCTTCCATGACAACCCTATACAAAATAACACCATCTCACTCCCCATAGATTTTCCTAGTCCCGTTTATTTGGTTTTTTTTCTTCATAGTACTTATCATCTGTATGTTGTCTACCTGTACCAATGAGAATGTAAGGTCTATGAGTGCAAAGATTTCATCCTCTTTTATTCCGTTATGCCTCAGCATCCAGAACACTGCCTAATAGTGAAAGGTAAATGAAGGTCTAATTTCAATAGCATGCGCCCAAATCACAGGAGGAAACTAATGTGATCTATACTGGGAATCACTACTCTTATTGGGCTTCTTCTATAAAGACTTGTGCTTTTAGAAAAATAATCCTCAGCCAGGTATGGTGGCTCATGCCTGTAATTCCAGCACTTTCAGTGGATTGCTTGAGGTCAGGAGTTCGAGACCAACCTGGCCAACATAGTAAAACCCAGCCTCTACAAAAAAATACAAAAAAATTAGCTGGCGTGGTGGTGCACACCTGTAGTCCTAGGTACTTGGGAGGCTCAGAGGGGAGGATGGCTTGAGCCCAGGAGTCAGAGTTGGCAGTGAGCAGAGATTGTGCCACTGCATTCCAACCTGGGTGACAGAGCCAGACCCTGTCTAAAAAAAAAAAAAAAAAAAAGAAAGAAAGAAAAGAAAAGAAAAGAAAAATGGTTCTCAATCTTCTTCTATCATATCTGAGGGGTATAGGGTACAGCATAATCCCATCAGTACTGGTGACTAATGTCAACAATCTACATTATTCTAGGACCAAGCTCCGCCATCAAATGTAGTGTCTTCGACCACAGTATCTTGGCTGCCTTTAGAAGAGTTTTCACTGACCTGTACTTTGGTGCTTTGCTATCAGCTTGAGTAAATAATGCCTTAAAAAACATCTTTATATTACCACCATTATCACAATAATAAGACTACTTATAAAATAATATTAATGAGTCTTTACTATGTATCAACTCATCTGCTAAGTGTTCTATACGCATTAGCTCATTGAATTCTTAAAAAAATTACTGCTATGCCAATTATTTTCTCTTTCAACATATACAACACTGAGATTCAGAAGTTAAGTAACTTTCCTAAGGTCACAAATCTAGTAAACCAAAGAACAGCTCACTAAAGTATGGTATATCCAATACTAAACCTCATGTTAGTTACTATACCCTGATACAACATTCCATTTGACAAATTTGTGTAAGAGCTACATGCAAGAGAAAACTTGCATTCCTCCAAGAACTGGACAATGAAAGCTATATAAAAAAAATAGTGCTTCACTTTTCACTTTAGTCATAATAAGCAAATAAGTCCTTATGGCCCAGATATTTCCTTGGGTCTTGACCTTCTCATCTAATTTATGTTTTTCCTAATTCCTTATGTATTTCCTTTATATCCTACCAATCAATCCTACCCCTTTAAAACACACAAATTCCACTGGGATTGTTATATTAGAACAGTTGAAATATTATTAAAAAAATAAGCAGACAACCTCATAATTCAACAGTTCCAGTATGAAAAGCCAACCAGGTATATACATTTTGAAAAGGAATACAAAGACAAAACAAACAGAACCATAAAATTACACTAGGTTATGTGGCTAATACTCAAGAATGACTATGGACACAGCAGATAAGCATAGACAGATGAGCAAAACTCACATTGATAAACTCCTTCACTTAGCCAGGAGCTAATTAATACTGAGTGATAATCCTCCCTTAGTAGCTGTAGTCATTACATAACAAAAATTCTCTGACTGGAAATAGATATAGATAATATATATAGAGGATTAATCAATTTCTCTTTTTTTTCCTATCTTCTCCCCAACTTTTAGGGAAGACCAAACTCTTTCACAAGGTAACAAATACACAGACTTGTTTTGGCATTCTGAAAAGCTTCTAATTAATAGTCTACATCAAGAAGAATGCTCCTCTTAAAAATTCCCAAATATTTTGTTTAAAGGCAACTATAATTGATATCATTATCCAACCACTTAAAGATGAACTATATATGAAACATAACTAAAATTAAAAATAAAATCTATGTTATTTCTGAAGGCTCAAAGGGAATATAAACCAAGATAATCTTCCAGATAAGCTATAAGCTTACCTTAGCTACTTCTTCTTCTAATCGTTCTTGGTATTGTTTTTCCAACAACTTAACCATATTTGTTTCCTCTTCACCAGAAAACTGCATTTAAAAGCAAAATATGACGTTTATTTACATTAATTATACACCACTTATTTTTAAACTTCTACCTCAAAATGTTCTGAAAGTATCAGTATTTTTAGAAAATTTCTACATACTTTCAGCAAAAAATTTTAATTATCTCAATTAAAAACAATTCTAGTAAATAATTATACTGAATAATTATACTTACTACTGTGAACTTAACAATCAAAGATGCAAAGAGAAATATATTTACATATTTATAAATACTAATGTATAGTTCTGGAGTGGGAAAAGGATACTTAAATATAACTAATAAAATATTTATGTGCATATACAGTTCCTTTTAAGTAAAATGTTAAAAAGTGGCTATCTTTGCTCATGACATTACAAGCAAATTTTCTTTTCTTCTTGGTACTTATTAATACTATCTAATTTTCTACAGATACAAATTACTTTTATCAATAGAAAAAAACCATCAACTCTTAAAAAATGTAAATATCTTCTCAGTATGAAAGTATTTCTTTATTTACCAATTATCATGATATGGGATTCACTACAGAAGAATCAAGGATTAAAGGATTTGTCTAACATCTTTCCTCTGTTTACTGAGTGAGGAATAATGATGATCTTAATTTTTTCTAAAACTTAACAGCTAAAAATCTACTGAATGAACACCAGAGTTTTGCAGGTGCGGGTCTGAGGAAGCTGCAGGTGTTAAGAAATTGAGAATACGATGTTGAGCAGAGGTAGGAGGTGGATTAGTTAGATGGCATACACTGTAAAAGATGTGGACCTTTTGTATACTACACAGACCTTACTGGAGTAGGCCTAATCTATTATCCCAGCCCTACTGTCTTGGATTCTGGAGATTCCTAAACACTTTTCTGGAGATGGTCTGGTCCAACTTCCCATGCTGGGAAGACAGAGCTATGTTGGCCAGGACACTGAAATTAATTTGTACATAGCCTACATGTTACAAAAAACAAGACAAATCTTAAACTATAACATATTTAAGGGAAATATAACCCCTCAAACTTAAAACTTCCTCTGTGTTTTTCCGTATGCTATAAAAATATATTAAATTTCTTTAAATATGTATTCTGGGTTTTCTATATAAGGTATTATCCTCATATTTATTATGCTTACTTCTCAGCAACTATTTATTAGTAAATCAGACATAAAAATGATAGTTAAAAAATCAGTGTTTATAACAGTTAAAAGATGAAAGTTAAAAATATAATACCTCTATTGTACCATCAATATTCTTTTTCACACAACTTCCAGGATACATTGTTCTCTGTGCATCAGATTCTGTAATTACCATCGAATCCATGGAGAAGCTAAATATAAATAAAAAGAGTTAAAGAATTAGAGTTGCATATGTGCTTTAGTGTTCATCCAAAATCTATACCACACATAAAATGTGTAATGGGGCATGGGAGACAATAATGAGTTAAGGGTTATAAGTATTGTAACTTAAATCTTATTTTTTACTAGTATTTCCACTTAAAAGAACACAATTGAATAACAGAATATTTTAACAGATCATCAACGGAATTTCATCTCATTTTACACTACAAATGTATGATATGGAACTATTTATATGTATGGACTCTTTTTTTGTGAAGATGGGGTCTCACTATGTTACACAGGTTGTTCTTGAACTCCTGGCTTCAAGTGATCCCCCTGCCTCAGCCTCCAAATGTGCTGGGATTACAGGCATGAGCCACTGTGATTGGCCAGTAAAAACATTTTTTAAAAGTTATCTAAGATATATTACTGACTTTTAAAAAGTTTATAAATCTCACTTCTATAAGAAACTTCTTTTAACATATATATGTATGTTTGCATACAAAAAGTTTGATTTTCTTCCTATATATGCACATCAAAAGTAACAATGTTTACCTCTAGTGGAACTCACGAGTGGTGGTAAAGAGAAGAATCTTAATTTACAAGTACTCACTTTTGGACTCTTTTATCTTTTGGTATTCACATCTGTACTGTGTAGTTTTTACATGCATTCACTATTAAAAAATTTTTTTTTCTTAAAACGCTAGCTTGGGTCATAAAAACTAAGGTAAGATCAGTATTTAGGAACCATGGGAAAAAGATAAAAGGAGTAAATTATAATTTTCATTTCTGGCAAGTATAATTTTCCACACCCATTTTTATGTGCAACTATGCTACCTTCTTAGTTTGACCCTCCTCTTGTCCACACACCCTTCTTTCTTCTTTTCTTTTCTACCCTAAATTCTGCCCAAAACTGGCCAGATAAAAGTTGTCATCATCCCATTTCATAACTCATATAGCTAAATCCCTAACGATGCCCATTTGATTGCTTCCAATTGTTCATCATTACAAACAATGCTATAATACAGATCTTCAGAAACCTCTCTTGGCACACTTCCATGGATGTTTCTATATGATAAAATCTTATAAGTAATTGTTAAGTTTAATGTTTTAATACAGGGCCAAATTCCAAAAAGTTATTTAATTCTCATAATAGTATCATTTAAGTATTTTCTCGAAACTTCAGCAATTGGGGGTCATAACAATTGTAAAACTTTGCTAGAACACCTATGTCTTTATTTTTGAGAAGACACTTTCTTTCCAATGCTATTGGCCATTTAGGTTTTTCCTGCTGTGAACTGCCTTCTCATGTTCTATGACCACCGTATGCTTCTAAAAACTCATTCCCTTGTCTTTCTTCTCTGCCCTTTCCTACTTCCTCTTTCTTACTATTCTGTCTCTGTTTTCCACACTGTCCCTTGTACATACTCCTCTGATCCTTGGCTTTATGTCTTGGGTCTTATTTTCACAGCCTAGAAAATCCTCCTGATTATCTATCTAGCCATTATGATCTAAATTCCAAAAAGTACTACTTAGTCCACAATGACTTCATTCTTTAAGCTTTACAGTATTTGCAGGTGTTTACTCCAAACTGAAAAAAATAGACTGGTATAAACTGAATTCATTGTTCCCCTCTTGCAATTAAGTTCCTATTATCCCCAACCCCTATTGATTTTCCTATTTATATGATGTATTTTGATTTTCCATATTCCCTAGGCTCAAGCAACAGTTATTTTTGTTTTTTCCCCCTCTGCTTTGTTGCCAACATTCCTTCTGTTGCAATGTCTTAATATTTATCCTTCATTTCCATTTTGCTGTTATTATTCTAATAGACAGTATTACAGATGTGCAATGAAAAATGACACAAAGACATGGGTTTAAATTCCAGCATTTTAGTTATATCACTATGTTGTATCCCCAACCATTATCTTCAAAAAATTATTTTGCAGGTAACTATTATTTCAATGATTACACTGAAGTCCTGGAAGGAAATAGCCACTTTACATAAACATCTAATTCTACCTCCAGGGTATCTAGCTAAGGCTCTTCTCAGTTACTGTTTCATTTAATCCTCACAATTTTTTTTTTTTTTTGAGACGGAGTTTCACTCTTGTTGCCCAGTCTGGAGTGCAATGGCGCAATCTTGGCTCACTGCAACCTCCACCTCCCAGGTTCAAGTGATTTTCCTGCCTCAGCCTCCCGAGTAGCTGGGATTACAGGCATACGCCACCACACCTGGCTAATTTTGTATTTTCAGTAGAGATGGGGTTTCCCTATGCTGGTCAGCCTGACCAACCTCAGGTGATCCACCTGCCTCAGCCTCCCAAAGTGCTGGGATTATAGGTGTGAGCCACTGCACCTCCTCACAATCTTAAAGGTAATTATTATTATCCCTATTATTATTTAGAGATGTTTAAATAATCCGTCCAAGATCATATAGCCAGTAAAAGGTCAAATCAGGGTCAAATGCAGATCTGTCTGACTGTAAATCCATGATCTTTCCAACCTCAGTGTTTCTCTTGGAGGTTTCTAGTATGAAGTCACCAAATATTTGTTAAAAGAATGACTCAATTATTTTTCTTAAACTATTTCAATCGTATCCACAGAGAACAGTACACTCTATTCAAAATGTGTTACAGTTGTGTCCAAAATATCTGATACTATTTATACAAAATAATTTTGACTCATTACTATGAGTAAGAATGAGGGTGGTTACTCTTTTTGGTAGGGGTGCAGGGAGCAAACAAATGATTTTGGTTCAAAGGCAATGTCAACACATTTCCACAGAGTATTATAGAAACTCCAAGAGAGGGTGATGAGCTGGCAGAAGCCCAAATGCAGGAATAAAAATGTAAGCCTACATTTCCAGAAGCCTCTCTTTTCTTCATGTTTTGGAGAGAAAGCATCACTAATTAAAGGAAGAGTACTTTGAAATACTGACTGGTTATTAGAAAGTTCTTCCTATTTACCTATTTCATTTCATATCAGAAAGTGGTGGTTTCGAAATATCAATCTATGGGCTCCATGCCTTAGAATTACATTGTTAAAAACACAAATTTCCAGGTTTCATCTCAAAGCTATTGAGTATGACTCTCCAAATTATAATCCAGTGATCTTTCATTGTAACTATTTAAAAATTATATTAAAGTTCAAAAACCTCCACTATTTCTGATGTATGGTCATGTTTAGAAACCACCGATCTCAAAGAAAATGGGAGCTTTATAAGGCTGTACCCAATACAAGCAAACAATTCCAAAGCCCATATGTAGGCTCCAAATAAGAGAGTAACGACCAGTTCCAAACAAGTAGACATTCAATATTTCATCCACTATCCAAAAAAAAACTGTGTTGACATTTTAATAGCAAGTGCCTATGAAGACATCAGTGCTAGAATAGCAGAGCCAGCCAAAGTTAGAATAAATCTGAGGGTTTTATAGAGCTAGTTATATACTACAGCATACTTCTCAACTAAATTATAAACTGTTCATTCATTAAACATTGAGTACGTATTAAGTGCAGGGAGATTATCTTAGGTGTTTGGGATATATCAATTACCTAAATGGAAAAAGAGCCCCACCCTTATAAAGCTTAAAGTCCTTTACCAGAGACAAACAATAACAAAATAAAAAGGAATTGACCCCTCCAAATTAACATATATGTGGACACACACACACACACACACACATAATTTTTTTTTTTTGAGATGGAGTCTTGCTCTGTCGCCTAGGCTGGAGTGCAATGGTGTGAATTCAGCTCACTACAACCTCTGCTTCCTAGGTTCAAGCGATTCTTATGCCTCAGCCTCCCAAGTAGCTGGGATTACGGGTGCATAACACCATGCCCAGCTAATTTTTGTATTTTTAGTAGAGATGGGGTTTCGCCATGTTGGCCAAACTTGTCTCAAACTCTTGACCAGGGGTAATCTGCCTGCCTCAGCCTCAGCCTCCCAAAATGTTGGGATTTACAGGCATAAGCCACCATGCCTGGCCTGGTTTTTATATATATATATATATATATAATATATATATTATATAAAATGTATATAATATGGACATACATAAAAATAGACAATATTAAGTAATTTAGAAAAAATAAAGTAGGGAACTAGGAATCAGTTTTCTAGGAGACAATTTTAATTTACACAGGGTGATTAAGAAAAGCCTCATGAGAACATGAAACTTGAGTAACCATCCAAAGGAGGTGAGGGTGTTGGCTAGGTATATATCTGGAGGAAGACCTTTCTAGGTAGAAGGAACAGCCAATGAGAAGTCCCTAAAGCAGAAGCATACTGATAATGCTTGTTTGAGGACCCCAAGATACTGGTGTGGTTTAGAATAGTGACAGACAAGCAAGTAGGAGATTAGAAGTCAGAAAATTAATGGGTACTCATCATGCAGGAAGGAGGAGCACTGGAATAATATAATCAATTTTAAATTTTAAAAGCAAGATTCTGGCACCTGTTTTAACTGTGTTGAGAACAGACTTTAGGGAGGAGTTAGGGTAATCCAGGTGAGACAAAAGGATGGCAGAGACCACGGCTGTGAGGAGTGGTACAGTTTGGATATATTTTTGAAGGTAGAGAAAATAGTATTTCTTGATAGACTAAAAGAGAGGTGGGTGAGAAAGAGGAGTAATGACAGATGGATATACCTGCAGAAGGAGCAGATTTTGAGAAGATCTAAAGTTCTACTTTGGATGTAGTGAATTTTTGAACATGAGACAACAAAGTGGAGGAAATCCTGCCATGACTGGAATGATCGTATCTTATATTCCTTAAGTATTCACCATATCAAAGTAGCAAAGATTAGGCACAGAATAAACTGCAAATACGTGCACACTGTCTGATTTAATTAAGCAGATTAGTAACAACCAACATCTATATAAAGTATAAATATAAGTAAAATTCCTATAATAAAATGTCTTTGGTTTACATCAATATTTATTTCATGCATTTCAAAGATACAGAATAATCTCCTGCTCTTCTTTCTTAAAAATACTACGTCCTATCTCATTCAAGGAACTTTGCTTAAGTTACATTTTTTTAAAAATAACTATTCTGGATGATAGTATAATTGTTACAAAGCTACAAATACTGTTCAATGAAGCTATATGCAGATGAATACCTTGGCGGAACTGTGGACTCACTAACAGCTTGAAGCTTCTTCTGTAAACAGTGGATCTCTGCCTCATAGTTTTGTTCAGTTTCTTTCAATTGTTGCTGCAAAGAGGATACGAGGCTTTCTAATTCTTGAACTTGTTCTTCAAGTAGTTTAGTTTTTTCAAGATCTTGCAGAGATGATAACTTGCTTTTATGACTGACATCTATGTTATATAAAGAGACAAAAATGCACATTTCAAGCAAGTTTCTTTGTGAAATACCACAATCAGTGTGTGCAGAAATATTCTTTTTTGAAAAAGTACGTTTTTAGTGGTAATAACTCTGGTTTCAATTTAAACTCATTCTGATAAAAACAAGAAAACAAATAGTACAATTCAAGATCTTCTTTTTGCTCCTCCTACTGTAGTACTCCTAAATTCAACAATTTTAAATCTTTAAAATTTAAAACAATTTAGAATCATAGAACATAAGAAGTAGGAAAGGACCAAAAATATATAGTCCAAATCTTTCAAGGATGAAAAATTTGAGATCAGAGAGGCAATAGTGAAAGGCTCAAGTCACTACGTTAGCTCAAATTTTAAAGTAAAAAAGCAAATTACTGAATATTTGGTATAAAAACACCACATTGTGGTATATGATCAAAATTTACCAATGTCTTCCAAATTGGTCATCTGAGAATGGATTGATAAAAACTCTGTTTCCTCTTTTGGAAGGTTTTCTTCTCCAAATTCAAGTTTCATACCATCTGTTTGCTGTCCCCAAATCTATTGAAAACCACAGAATAAAAGCAATTTGAAAGCTGTATTAAAGCAACTCTGCATTTAAGATGCTTTTTAAAAACCACCCAAAATTGTGACACTCTAATACAATGGTTTCCCCTTCTAAGTTATTCCCTGTTCTCTTTTATAACAGTAATTCATATTCTATTCATTTCACAGCACTGAAATTATATTAGTAATGTTCTTTGATATCTAAAAGGAAGTTTATTTAACTATAAA
This sequence comes from Cacajao melanocephalus, assembly GCA_963573385.1. Taxonomy (NCBI): domain Eukaryota; kingdom Metazoa; phylum Chordata; class Mammalia; order Primates; family Pitheciidae; genus Cacajao; species Cacajao melanocephalus. The sequence continues at coordinate 187,201 of CAUYLG010024511.1, read as the reverse complement.
AACAAGTGCTTCTGAGAATTTTAGTAGAAAGCTGACAACAACATTTATAATATAACTTGGTCTTTGAAATTTCCATTCATACATAATATATTATCAATACTTGATTAATACAGCTTATTTATCTCTAGATATATCCTATGGACAACCAGGTAACTGACAAATGGTATGCTGCTATGTACAGTAAACAAAAGAAAAGAAAATAATGACAACAGATAAATCTCAGCTTATTTCCTTAACTATTAAAACTAAGCAGCAAGCCTGTAATCCCAGCACTTTGGGAGGCTGAGGTGGGTGGATCACCTGAGGTCAGGAGTTCGAGACCAGCTTGACCAACATGGTGAAACCCCATCTCTACTAAAAATATAAAAATTAGCCGAGTGTGGTGGGGCATGCCTGTAATCCCAGCTACTCGGGAGGCTGAGACAGGTGAACTGCCTGAATCTGGGAAGAGGAGGTTGCAGTGAGTCAAGATTGTGCCACTGCATTCCAGTCTGGGAGACAAAGCAAAACTCTGTCTCAAAATAAAATAAAATAAACAAACTAAGCAGCAATATGTCAGATACCTATGTGTACTCATTTATTCATTCATCAAATACTTAATAATCACTGTGACCAGCACTGTGACAAGAGTAAAAATATAAAATCCATTTAAAAAAATAACATATCTGCCCGCATAGAATACATCAATCATTTGGAAAAATAAACAATTAGAGAAGGGTTAAACTATAAAATTTGACTATAACAACAATGACACAGAAGACTGATGTGGATCTAAATAATTATGGAAGTCCATTTTGATTTAGGCCTCATATATTTTTGGCAGTGATTTGGGAAGGCTATAAGGAAGAAAGAGTAAGAGTATTTGTGAAAGAATGACCTATGGCCTAATTGACAATGATCTTCTTGAGAAGGGTTTAATTTGGATAAGGAGGGGGAAATAAAGCTAGTTAAACAAGATAGATCCAAATTACAGGAGACTTTAAAAGCAAGGGGAAACAATTTGGACTTGCTAGACCAGATGAACAAAGGATACTGCAGAAGCAGGTGAGCAAAAGAAAAACAGTTATTTGCCAAAAAACCTGTTTTAACTATTCACTACTCTTATCAATCCTCTACCCAACTCCTACCCCATGAGTACATTTCAACAGAGGATCTTGCCTCCTACTTCCCAGAGAAAATAAAGATCATGAGGTAAATTATTAAGTTTCCAGTCCAACCTTTCTAACTCATTCAGTAAACATTTACTAAGCCTTTACTGTGTGCTAACACTGTGCTAAGAGGAGGAAATAAAAATAAACAGAAGATTCCCTGATTCCGGTTTAGAGTAACAGTGAAAGAGGCAGAATGGTAAACAAACAATTATATAATTATAACATGAAAAGAAATATGACACAAATGCAAATGTATATAAGGAGCTATAGGAACATGGAAGAAGGACAGAAGGGTAAACAAGTATTTAAAATAAAGGAAAAAGAGAAGTATAAGCAAGGCCTGTACTGTTGCTAAGGGAACAGATGAAGAAAGGCTTAAGCCTAGGAAGACAGGTAAAGAAGACGACACTGAGGGAGTAAACATTTGAACCAACTGGAACAAACAGGAACAAACCAAAAAGGCTAGGAGAGGATGGGCAGTATTATTCAGAAAGGGCAGCATGCAAAAAGGCCCAGGGTGCCAAAGATCAGGCTGCATTTGGGAAACTAAGTATTTCAGTATGGCTGAAATGAGGCGGAAGATTAGAAGATGAAGCCAAAAAGTTAGGCAGTGATGTACTGCAGTCCTGATCCTGATCTCAAAGTAACTCTGAAATGCCTCTGTCATTGCAGCTAATTTACTGCGTTCAAATATGATATCCACTTACTATCCCTTGTGCAGAAAAGACATCTCTCTCTTTCCTACATTCATCTACCTGTTAAGCAAACCTATTTATCTACATTTCTTTTTATTTATATATATATATATTTTGAGACAGAGTCTCTCTGTCACCCAGGTTGTAATGCAGTGGTACAATCTTGGCTCACTGCAACCTCTGCCTCCCAGGTTCAAGTGATTCTCCTGCATTAGCCACCCGAGTAGCTGTGATTATAGACGTGTGCCACCATGCCTGGCTAATTTTTTTGTATTTTTATTTTTTTTTTTTTAGTAGAGATGGGGTTTCACCGTGTTGGCCAGACTGGTCTCCAACTCCTGACCTCAGGTGATCTGCCTGCCTTGGCCTCCTAAAGTGTGCTGGGATTAGAGGTGTGAGCCACCATGCCCAGCCTTACATCTCTCTTCTAAACACCTACTTAAATGTTGCCATGGAAAACTATTTTATATATGTGTGTGTGTATACACATACATATAAAATAGTATATATGTATATGACATTCCTTAAACTAGTTCATAAATCCCATTAACTTATAAATTTCTTCAGTCTAGTGACTTTATTGCTTTATTTTCAATACACAGAACAACCTGGCATTTAATTAGCAAATAATAAATACTGGCTGTCCAGTCTGTCCTCAGATCTAAAGAATACATAAATAAGTAAAATAAAAATAAAAATTATTGACTAGATAACTGAATGAGAACAAAGTGTAAGTTTATCTTTCATATTCTTTGTACTCCCTTCAGTGTGTATTTCAGTACGGTAGAAGACCAGGAGTGAAAAGAGAAGACTATCTAAAACAATCCCCAAGTTTCTGGTTGAATGATGAACTTCAGTCTCAGTCTCATCTCATCCTTAACTGAGATGAGAGGAGAAGCTGGTTTAAGCAGCAGAAGTTAATAAATTCAAATTTCAATATGCTGACTAAGACATGCCTAAAATATATTTGAGTAGAGATCTCTGATGAGATATATGACTGTGCAGCTCAGATGGACTGACCTAAACATAGAGATCTAGAAACAATGGAAGTGGATGAAAAAATTCAGACTAAGAGGATCAAATAAGATCCGTAGTAACTACAAACAGGGTAGGTAAAGTCCAAAATGGAGGCTTGAAAAGCCATAAAAACTAAGGGAAGAAAATGTTATCAGAAAGCAGCAAATACTACAGTTGAGAAATAATAGATTAAATTAAAAAGAAAACTAGTTCAAGATAGTATACTGAGCATGTGTTTATACCTGAGGTTACAAAGCGAAGGCTTTAACTTTAAATCCAGTCTATAAAAGTGCTCTTTTGGGGACAAAACAGTTTTTGTTGCTGTCTGGCTGCTTTCTGTTTCCCAACCTTAAAATCGAATCTGTTTATTTTTTAATATTTCCGTGTGTGTGTGTGTGTGTGATATTTTTAGAGATGAGGTCTCACTCTGTTGCCCAGGCTGGAGTGCAGTGGCACTATCATAGCTCATGCAGCCACAAACTCTTAGGTTCAAGTGATCCTCCCACCTCAGCCTCTCAAGCAGCTGAGACTCTAGGTATGTGTCACAATGCCTGGTTTATACTTCCTAATATTTTTAAAAGAAAAAAAAACTGTATAAAATTGATAAATTAAAAGTACTAGCAACATTGGGCCCTGATTCCTACTTATTGCAACAAGACACATAAGCTGGCAGGCTCTGCCCCTTTTGGATGAGGAATGTTTTCTCCAGGTTTCACTTGGTCTTCCTCATTTATTTTATTATCTAAGTTAAGGTAGGCATTTACATTTGTGATTACTGAATAAACCTCTTCCCTTTCCATTACTCAATTAAAATGATAAAAAATATTGAAAAGGCATATATCAATAATGAACGAGAAAATAAGAGATGAAACCAAAAGAGATTCTACTCATACAAATCTACTGCAGTAGGTTTATAGATTTTTGAAAAGGCAAGATAAGGTTGTACTTAATTGCACAGAAACAGAGGGGGGAAGAGGAGACAGGAGGGAAAGAAAGCAGGGGAGAGAGATGGAGAGGAAGAATTTCAGCCAAAACATAACTCATCAACACTGTAACTTTCACTAACAACTAAATATTTCAAATCTGCCTAAACATTTTAATATTAACTGAACATCAAAAAGTACCCCAAATAAATAGATATACAGATCTTTCTGGATTTCTTTCTACATGAGAATTACACTTATCCTTGCCAATATATGCCTTAAAGTGTTTTACCGATATAGTTAATAAATTACACTGTGCCATGTAACTATCTTACAGACATTTTTAAAAATTGCTTGAAAATAAAATTGACAGATACAATATTATGTGAAACTAATTAGCTATATGCTAAGCAACTAAACTCATTACCAGTTTTCTCTAAAACAGAAGGCCCACTGCTTTAATTTTATGTTATACGTATAATTAAATGCAATTGTTTCACACAGTTTACAAGTTGATATATATATTTTAACTTATCATAATTTCAAAAAATCTCTAAAGGGGTTATTATTCAACTTGCAGAAATTCCATCAGCTTACCAATATAAATTATCTACTACAACTATATGTCACTTTTCCTAATCTCCTTTTTCATGTTCTCTTATTTTAGAAATTCTTGGTTGATAAAAGCAGCTTATAAAAAAGCAGGTAATACAATAAATGCAAATATTACAATGCATTCTCCATTTCACAGTACCTTGCTTAATCGTGCTTGAAGTACCAAGAGTTTGTTGCATTCTTCTGTTACTTTGTTGAGAAGAGTGTGCATATTTTCTTGAAAGTCTGGATGGTAAACAAACAATTGTAATAATTTCAGTCCACAGTAAAAGTCTGCATCTTTCAATAAATATTATTTACCTATTTATAACTTAAAAAACTTACCAGTAAGAAACAAACCTCAGATATTTAGTAACTAAAAATTAAAATCTCATCATTCATGTGAAATACTGCTACAAAGGTAACTTGAAAATTTCATATTAAAATATGTTAATTTCTTTTGGTAGTCATTAATTTACACACATTTTGTTCATTACCTATATACATGGACAGGGCTAGGAAACATTTTATCTGTGAAAGAATGTCAAAAAAAGTGGTGAGAGTACTATTTGTTAAAATGAGCTTATACCAGATCTATATTAAGAAAGATACTATAAAAACATAAAAAAAAAAAAAAGAAAGATGCTGTGTATTTCTTATTTCTCAATGTTAGTCTTATTCATGTTAAAGCAATAAATCATTGATATGAACTTATTCAATAAATACAGGAACTTTAAAAATTTTGGATCTATGGTATAAAAAGTTGAAAGAATTAGGATAAGGAAAAAGATAGGAGTAGACAGAGGATAAAGAGACAATAGTGGACAGCTCTAATTATCTTCATGTCACCATTATCGCATCATAAAAATTTAAAATGTATATTAAATATAAGATTTCATGAATATGAAAGGAGAATAAGATATTAAGATGATAAACAACTTGGCTGGGTGATTAAATCACAATCAAAAGTAAAGTTCCGTCATCAGTTAATTTAAGAGGATTAAATACTGTTTAATAGCATAGTAAGCTTTTATACCTTGAACTTCATCTCTATAATCTTGCAATTCCAGATCTTCATTTCCAGAAGTGTAATCACCAGAATTCTCTCTCTCTTGTACATTTACTTCATATTTTAAAGCAGGAGTATAATATTCACCAAGGACATTGCATAAAGTCTGTTAACAACAAAATTGGGTTATTTTAAGGAATTTAAATTTTGATTTCTGCTTCTTAAGATCATTAACCATTATTCTCCTAGATGCAAGGCAGTCAAAATGACACATAAAAATAATTAAGAAAACATGCTCTCCATACCCTTATGGATCTGCAAAAGAAAGAAGTCTAAATTGCTCTCTCTCTGGCATGAAATTTTCTTATAACAGGAAGATAATGATAATCTTCATTGCACAAAACCATAATTTTTTCTGATTTCTTATAATAATAAAATTTACCTTGTACTTTAATAAATCACTTTCTAGCTTGGATCATATTTCTGATGTTACCTCTGTAATCTCAAATACCTTTGAAGAAACATCACAGGACAAGGATAAAAGTTCAGAAATGCTAATCAGAAAGAAATCTATAAATTATGAAGAAATTATATCAAGCAAGAGATAACATTCATATACTTGAGATAACATTCATAGCACGTGAGGCCAGGCATGGTGGCTCATGCCTGTAATCCCAGCACTTCGGGAGGCCAAGGCAGGTGGGTCACCTGAGGTCAGGAGTTTGAGACCAGCCTGGCCAACATGGTGAAACCCCGTCTCTACTAAAAACACAAAAATTATTCAGGTGTGGTGGCATGCGTCTGTCATCCCAGCTCCTCAAGAGGTAAGGCACAAGAATAGCTTGAACCTGGGAGGCAGAGGTCGCAGTGAACTGAGATCATACCACTGCACTCCAGCCTGGGCGACAGAGGGAGACTCTCTGTCTCAAATCAAAAAAACAAAAAAGATTCCTAACACATGAGAATAGTTTTATGTCATTTATATACATACACAAAAATTGAAACTATTTGACACATTGTTCTCATTCTTCTCCTGAGCAACAGACAATTCTATCATCATTTAAAACAATACATGCCCACAATCATTTGATAAGCTCTCAAATAACTTTTACCTTTGTTCCTCATACAATTAGAAATTACCGCCACCAACTTTTAGACTTAAAATCAAATTGTTAATTTTGCTATTTCTTCAGATTTCTTGAGATTTGTTTAAAGTTAAATGATACTGTGAATTAATAACTGAGTTTATTAAATTTTCAGCATAGCCTTTAAGAAGCAGTTTTATCACATTAGAGTTGATTTTAGAAACCTTAAACAATCACCCAATTTACAAAGAAACTGGGTCCCAGAAAGATGGGTGCCATCTTAGTGTTTTGGCTCACTCTACCCAGTCTCCCAGGATGTCTTCATCTTATTCTTGTAACTCATCTATGGCAACATCAACAATTAGTGTCTGTTCTACAGGTGAGATAATTTAACTAAATTTCTTTCATTTCAAACTGATTATTGGGAAAATTTTTAACACTCATTTTAAGTTAAAAACTCAGGAATACTTTCTAAGTACAGCTCTGAGGTAAGGTAGTGAGGAAAAGTAGGCTGGAGGATCACCAAATTAGTAGCAACTCATAATTTAGCACTCCTTGTGTAAAAGTACTTTAAAAAAATTTTAAAATTTTATTATTATTATTTTTTTGAGACAGAGTCCCATTCTGTTGCCTAGGTTGGAGTGCAGTGGCATGATCTCTACTCACTGCAACCTCTGCCTCCCAGGCCCAAGCAATTCCAATGCCTCGGTCTCCCAAGTAGCTGGGTCTACAAGTACACACCACCACACTGGACTAATTTTTGTATTTTTTGGTAGAGACCGGGTTTTACTATGTTGGCCAGGCTGGTCTCAAACTCAAGTGATCTGACCACCTCAGTCTCCCAAAATGCTGGGATTACAGGTATCAGCCACCACACCTAACCGTGAAAGTACATTTTAACATCTTACCTGTAAAAAATAAGAACATTCTTCAGACACTGCCTTTCGAAGTTTTCCAATGAGCAGATGTAAAGGCTTTGCTTCATCACCTAATAGAACAGACAATGCATTAAGACATTCCATTTACACACTTAATAATTATGATCATATTTAACTTATGTTTCAACTAGCTCCCCTGCAATAACAATCATTTTAAATTCTTTATTTCTTCGAGTTATTTTCCATTGCTCAACATTGTCTCAGAAAATTTGTGAGATTTTCCATTTCTATCACCAAAATGGTATAAAGCAGTAACTTCTTTTTACTAAAACCCAACACAAAAATGCATCGTGTATCATAATCCAGTACATACATCTATGTAAAACTGAAATAAAAATCTCACAAATCAATATTTACTCTTCTACTGTAGTGCTAGGTACTCCAATGTTTCCTTCTACTTTGTTTTTTTTAAATGTTGATCATTACTAAACTGACTTCACCACCCATTAATTGACCTACTAATTAACCTCTAGTTTGAAAAACACTACCCTATTTGAAGAGGATATCAACAAAACTATCACATGCTTAAAATCTTACTAAATTCAGGCTGGGTGCGATGGCTCATGCCTGTAATCCAAGCACTTTGGGAGGCCAAGGCAGGTGGATCGTCTGAGATCAGGAGTTTGAGACCAGCCTGACCTCATATGGTGAAACCCCATCTCTACTAAAAATACAAAAATTAGCCAGGCATGGTGGTATGTGCCTGTAGTTTCAGCTACTTGGGAGACTGAGACAGGAAAACTACTTGAACCTGGGAGGCAGAAGATGCAGTGAGCCCAGATTGTGTCACTGCATTCCAGCCTGGCGACAGATTGAGACTTCGTCTCAAAAACAAAACAAAACAAATTCAAACCCAAAGCACTCCTAAAATTAAAACATTTGGTATTATTTAAGCCACTCTTGAATTTCTACTTTTGAAAGCAAACTTCCTTTCCATCCTCATTGACATTTAGTTAATATCTTACTGTTTACAGAAATGACAGCCTTAGTTGCTTAACTGGTGTTCCAATCACTAATCTCACCTCCCCAACTCACCCCAGTGGTGTTATCATAAAATAAATACCATATTGTGTTACTCTCACTATTTAAAATACTGTAGTAGGTCTTACCACCAACAGCAGAAGGCTTATAGATGCTTCTTTCAGAATAAAACATTTTCTAATCAAGCTCTTGCCAATCTCTCCAGCTATAACCCCAACTACTTTCTCACATACCTCGAATTCTCAATTTTCCAAAATAGGTGTACCCTTACACCCCAATTCTAAAGACTCCAGAGCCTCCCTTAAAATTCCAACCCCACTACTCTGTCCACCACCTCACCATACTCATCCTGCCAGGAAGCACTAGATGTTACTCCTTTATCGTCCCATTCTTTCTATTCATTCTTCTGTTGCAGTAATTGTTTATTTTATATATGCTTTCTCAATGGATTGTAATTTGCTATGGGAAAATGACTCAGTGAGTTCAGCCTTTTCAAGCACTTAAATGAATGTCTAGTGATTATATAAGCAAATGGATCAAGGACTGGAATATACATATCATCTTCCTCTACGGGTTTTATGACAAAGAAAAAATTATGGAACGGTGGGCTCCATCCCACACTTATTTGCATCATGGTACTCATAAGTCAGAAACCATTTTACCTGTTTCTTCTGTTTTTATATTCTGTAGCTCTAACTCATGTATTTTCTGAAGTTCCTTGATCTTTTCCTCTTGAGCAGAAATAAGCTCCTCTTTAAGACTGCAAAGAGCTTTATCTTTTTCATTTTCCATATATTCACGAACCTGATCCACATGAGTTGAATAAACCAGAGAGAGGCAAATGCGTTGGGCTTCCATTTGTAGCCTTAAATCATTCTTAAAGTAAACATATGTAAAGATTAGAATACTTTTAAACGACAAATCATTTAACTTCTATTTTTTGCATATACTGACAAGAGCTTAAAAATTCATAAGAGAACTGAAGTTAATTTTTGTGTGTGTGTCTTCATTCTGTTGCACTGATCTACTTTTTCAAGGAAAACAGCATAATGTTTTCACTACCTCAGTTTTATACTACATTGTGATATTTGGCATAGCTAGCATGACTCATCTTTTTGTTCTAAAATATTTTAGATGTACAAAAATGGAAATAAAGTAACAAACATTCATGTACTCACAACCCAAATTAACAATTTTCTTTTTGAGACAGGGCCTCACTCTGTCACCCAGGCTGGAGTATAGTGGTGCAATCACGGCTCACTGCAGCCTTGACTTCCTGGGTTCAAGCAATCCTCCCATCTCAGCCTCCTAAGTAGTTAGGACTACTAGTTTATGCCACCATGTCCAGTTTTTAATTTTAGGTAAAAATGGGGTCTCACTATGTTGCCCAGGCTGGCCTGAAACTCCTGGGCTCAAGCAATCCTCCCAAAGTGCTGGGATTACAGGCACAAGCTACTGCACCCAGCCTATTACTTGTTTTTATTCACTTTTATTATCACCAGGGCCTAAAATAGTACACCGAGTCGAGGCTAAGTATTATTAAATAAATGTTGAATTGCAGGGTCTCCTTCCTATACACTAAAATTTCACAAGGATCTCAAAGTGTTTCTGGGCTTTCCATTATGTTCCACTGACCTATTTGTCCATCCTAGCATCAAACCATACTGTCTATCACGATTTTGCAGTAAATCTTGTTATCAGATGCAATATACTTTTCTAGGACTCTCTTAACTATTCTTGATTATTTACTTGTCTGTATCAATTTTACAATGTTTTTCAAGACCCATGAAAAATTTTCCTGGAATTATGACTGGACATACATCGAATACAGAGATTTAATTGGAGGTAACTCACATTTTTCTTCACATCTTTCCACTACGAATATGGTATATATTGCCATACAGTGAGGTCTTTATATGTGTCAGTGTTTTATAATTTTCTTGACAAAAGTTCAAAACAACTTGTGTAGGGTTTGTTATTCATAAAGAAGTTTTCATATTCTTTATCTCATTTATTTTTGTCAAATTGCATTGGATAAGAATTACAAAGCAATGTTGAAATAGTAATGTTGAAAGTGGGTGTTCTATACTTGATTCTACATTTCATTTTAATGGGAATGCTTCTATCCTATTTTATTCTATACTTGATATTAACAGGAATGCTTCTACATTTCAGTATTAGAAATGTTACCTGCTAATGTTTTAATGAAAACAATTACTGTGGTTTAGAAATTTTACTTTTTTTCCAGATTTTCTCCATTGAAAAAAATGAGTTATTAGTTTTTTATGGATTCTTTTCCAATATGTATTAAAATGATTACATGGGTTGAACACAGTAACTTGTAATCCCAGCTACTCAGGAGGTTCAGGTGGGAGGATGGTATGAATCCAGGAATTCAAGACCAGCGTGGGCAACATGGAAAGACCCTATCTCTAAAAAAATAAAAATAAATTAGCCAGGAATGGTAATATGTTCCTGTAGTCCCAGCTACTTAGGAGGCTGAGGTGGGAAGATTGCTTGAGTCCAGGATTTCAAGGTTGCAATGAGCTATGGTCATGCCACTACACTCCAGCCTGGCAAGAGCAAGAACTTGTCCCTAAAAAAATAAGGCCAGGCATGATGGCTTACTCCTGTAATCCCAGCACTTTGGGAGTCCAATGTGGAATAACTACTTGTGCCCAGGAGTTTAAGACCAGCGTGGGCAACAGAGCAAGATCCTGTCTGTACAAAAATGTTTTTAAAAAAACTTAGCTAGGCATGGTGCTATGTACCTGTTGTCCCTGCTAGTTGGGAGGCTGAACTGGGAGGATCACCTGAGCCTGGGAGGGTTATAGCCACAGTGAAATGTGATCGTCCCACTGCACTCCAGTCTGGGTGACAGAGCAAGACCTTGTCTCAAAAACAAAACAAAATGAAAAATAAAATTGATCATATGGATTTTTTTCTGCTATCTATGAACGTGGAGATTACACTAATAGATTTTTCAGATGTTGAACTATTCTTCCATTCTTAGAATAATTTGCCAATATTTTATTTTTTTTTAGGATTTCTACAACCACTCATAAGTAAGACTGGTCTATAATTTTATTTGTTTGTACTGTTCTTGTCAGGTGTTTGTATCAATATTATACCAGTCTCATAAAATAACTGGGTTTTTCTTTCATCTATCCAACCGTTTTTCTTTCCTTCTTTTCCTCCCCCTCGTTCTCTATCTTTAATCCTATTTTATTAAACAATTATATATTTGTTGAGAGTTGATAAGACTCACTTGTAAAATGGTCTCAGTCTAATATTCTTCGTTGGAGGAGAGGAGAGAGGGAAAACCGCTGACTATGATTTCAAATTCTTTAATGGTTATTGGTTTATTCAGGTTTTGTATTTCTATTTGAGTTAATTATGGTAGTTTATATTCTTCCAGAAAACTATATAGTTTATCTCTATTTTCAAATTTGCTGATGGACGTTACTTACAGTGTTCTTTTATGACTTTTATAAATCTCTATGGTACTTATACTTAGGTTTTAATTTTCATTCATTTGATTTTGTTTTAGAGACAGGGTCTCACTCTGTTGCCCAGGCTGAAGTACAATAGTGCAGTCATAGCTCACCGCAGCCTCTCACTACTGGGCTTAAGTGATTCTCCTACCTCAGCCTCTTGAACAGCTGAGACTACAGGCGCATGCCACCACATGTGGCCGATTTTTAAATTTTCTGTGGAGACAGGCATCTTGCTATGTTGCCCAAGCTGGTCGTGAACTCCTGGGTTCAAGTGATCCTCCTGTCTCAGCCATCCAAAGCACTAGAATTATAGGTGTGAGCAACTGTGCCAAGCCTCGTTTTGTTTATGTCTTTTTTTCCCGATCATGTTCTTGAAAGTCCAATACTTTACATTTTTTTTTTGTTATGGAGTCTTGCTCTGTCACCCAGGCTGGAGTGCAGTGACATGATCTCAGCTCACTGCAACCTCCGCCTCCCGAGTTCAAGCAATTCTCCTGCCTCAGCCTCCTTAGTAGCTGGGATTGCAGGCATGTGCCACCATGCCCAGCTAATTTTTGTATTTTTAGTAGAGACAGGATTTCACCATGTTGGTCAGGCTAATCTCAAACTCCTGACCTCGTGATCCACCCACCTCGGCTTCTTAAAGTGCTGGGATTACAGGTGTGAGCCACTACGCCCAGCCACTAGTGTTTTCAAATAATAAACTTTCAAAATCCTTGAAAACCCTTCCTCCTGTTTTGGTTATTTTAACTTTGCTTATTTCGTTCGTAATTTTATTATTTCCTTCTTTCTACTCTTCTTAGCTGGGTGTGGTGGCATGTGCCTGTAGTCCCAGCTACTCAGGAGCTTAGTCCCAGCTATTCTACATGCTCTGATATTCTAGCTTCTAAAACTAATAGCTTAACTAATTTTCAGTATTTATTTATAAAATCAGTATATTTAAGGCTAAAAATTTTCAACATATCATGTTACATGCATTCTGCGTTTTTAAAAAATACTGACTCTTCTTGTGCATTTCTTCTTCCATATAAACTATACACCAATTATTAAGCTGAATTTCAGTAACTTTTCATTGTGAGTTAGAATGGAACTACATAAGGCTTACAGATTAATCTAGAGATAACCTGGATTTTTATAATATTCAAATTTTCCCACTCAGAAACGAGATTTTTCATTTATACAAGTCTCCTATCCTTCATTAAAGTGTTACAATTTTATTTACATTGGTTTATTCATATTTATTTTACATGAAAGATTTTCATACTTTGGGAGGCTGAAGCAGGCAGATCACTTGAGGTCCAGAGTTAAAGACCAGCCTGGCTAACATGGTGAAACCCCATCTCTACTAAAAATACAAAAATTAGCCAGGCATGGTGGTGGCCACCTGTAATCATAGTTACTCAAGAGGCTGAGTTTAGTGAGCTGAGATTGTACCAGTGCACTCCAACCTGGGGGACAGAGTGAGACTAGTCTCAGAAAAAAAAAAAGGAAAAAAGATTTTCATTTCTCATGCTTAATTTTTTTAATTACACATGTGAATTATGACAATTAACTGTCTTTCCCTCCATTCATACCATATATCTTTTTGTCTTTGCAATGGTTAGGACCTACACAATAGAACAGCAAGTGACAAAAGCTATTCTGATCTTCTTCCTGACTCTAACATGAAGGCCTATGCTATTTCACGGTTCTTGATAAGTGGGCTTTATTTATTCCCCCTTTCATTTATGCACTCATTCATTCATTTAAAAAGATTATTAACAGCCTATCATGTGTCAGACATTATTTAGGCATTAGAGATTTGGGAGACTGGATCCCTGCTCTCAAGTTGCTGATATTCTGGTGGTTCCTCCTGCAGCTTCTAAGCTCCAGTACCTCTTTTGAGTATAATAATTACCTTTAATTTTAAACACATACACTTCAATCTACGACCTCTCCCAGCATCAATAATTAATCAGTATCTATAAAATTCCTGCCACTCTTCCTTCTTCCTTGCAACCCAACACTAAAAAGACTTCTATGATGTTTTAATTTTTCTCCTTCTGCCTAAACTTCCTAAGTGTATTAGAGATATTTTTGTGGCACCCACATTATTTCAAGCATATTTAGGCTGTTCTTAGGTGTTACTATGGTGTAAGTCACTGCTCGATTTCTTCTTTGAGCTTCCCTTCCCATCAATAAAGAGGTTTGTCTTGGTAATGTTGAATAGGCAGGAAGTTTACAGGCTTGTTCCCCTTTACTTTATGTAGTCAATATCAATAAGATATCAAGAACATATCTGAATGTCATCAAAAGTATCTTTTTAGTATCTCTTTAGTAGAGAAAATAGAATTCTGGCCAGGGACAATGATTCATGCCTGTAATCCCAGCACTTTGAGAGGCCAAGGCAAGAAGATCGTTTAAGCCCAGGAGTTTGAGGTCAGCCTGGGCAACATGGCAAATCCCCGTCTCTACAAAAAATACAAAAAAAGTGAGCTGGGTGTGGTGGTGCATGCCTGTAATCCCAGCTACTCAGGAGGCTGAGGTGAAGGGATCATCAGAGTCTGGGAGGTCAAGGCTGCAGGATGCCATGACTTTGCCGTTGGACTCTAGCCTGGATGACAGTGAGAGCCTGCCTCAAAAAAAAAAAAAAAGAAAGAAAATGAAGATAAGAATTCTTACTAAGAAAATTTGACCATTTTGACAGCTGAGAGTCAAATTCAGGTCTTCTCCCAAAAATGTTTTCTAAAAAAAATTAAAAGATCTCTGACATTTTCACAAGTAACTGCCACACATTATGGGTTTGAAAACAATTCCAGACCTTAACGGAACATTAATAGTTAAGCAATTTGGCCAGGCATGGTGGCTCATGTCTGTAATCTCAGCACTTTGGGAGGCTGAGGCAAGAGGATCACCTGAGGTCAGGCGTTTAAGGCTAACCTGGCCAACATGGTGAAACCTCGTCTACTAAAAATACAAAAATTAGCCAGGTGAGCACGCCTGTAATCTACTCAGGAGGCTAATGCAGGAGAATCACTTGATCCTGGGAGGTGGAGGATGCAGTGAGCTAAGATCATGCCACTGCACTCCAGCCTGGGTGACAGAGACTTGATGTCAAAAAAAAAATGTGTTAAGCAATTTGAATTTCTTGACTCTATTTAGGTTATTAAATATGTAAAATACATCTACATTTGATATAAATCATAAGTATAAATATAAAATATCTCGACATTTGACATAAGATCATAAATATGATATATTTAGGAATAAAAAGAAAAAACTTTCCAATGGCTTCCTATTATACTTAACATAAAATTTAAACTTCTTACAAAGTCTATAAGATTCTCCAAGGTCTCTTCCTCCTTCAAACTCTTCTTCCACTCTCCCACTCTCTCAAACTCAACTACAGAGGCCTTCATTCTGTTCTTCAAACTTACCCATGTCTTCACAATTGCTCTAATTTCAGTGTCATTCAGATCTCAGTTCAAACATCAATTCCTCCAAGAGACCTTTCCTGACCACCATACTTAATGGCTGTCACCACCACTCCATCACTCTCTATCACATTATCCTGTTTTATTTCTTCACAGAATTAATCACTATTTCTAACTATCCTACTTGTTTCATTTATCACCTGCCTCCCTCGCTAAAATATATGCTCTTTGAGACCAGAACCCTCTCTCCTTTTGGCCACTATATTCGTACTTGCCAAGAGAGTCAATAAATATTTGTTAGATAAATGAAGAAACGCATAAAATTTTAGTTAGTATCGTTACACTGGAGATACTCAGCAGAATTTTCCTGTTATTTTAATATCAGTATCTGGCAAATATAAATTATCAGGAGTGCTCCATTGTTATAAACATATAATTCTTTATTTATATTTAGAGTTAATACTGTTTTTTTCCCCTTCAGGTATAACAAAGACTGAAAAAATTCTAGGACTTGAATCAAGGGTTTTTTTTCTCCCAGGAAAATATAATTTCATAACCACCTAATAACTACATAGACTACTAAAAAGCTTCGGAGTTCATTTGCAGTTGTGGAGACTTGAAAACATCATTATGAAATAAAAACTTTGAAACCAATTTTTGAGATTACAAAATATTACAAGATGAAACTAATAACTTTTCTAAAGCTGAGACTCTCCAAAAAGTTATACAAACTCTTGTCTTTCCAAAAGAAAACCTGAAACCATTCGTGCGTTTTATTTCCTAAGCAGAATATACAACACAGATTAACCGAAAGAAAGGCAATAATGTTAAAAAAAAATACTTAAATGATAAATAAATATGATAGGCTCAAGTCAGAATTACGTTAGAGGGTTCATTTTCATTCTCTTGTAAGGATATGAATTTATGTTTTATGTTTTAAGAACTACGTTTCTTAGTGTAAAATGTATATTTTGACTGTGCTTTACCATATATAAAGAAGCAAACATACCTGTTCTGATTTAAGTACATTCAGTTCTTTCTGAAGTTTATCATTTTCACTTGGTTGAGTTGTTCTAAGTGATGACTCCTTTGTTACCGATGGCAAGTGATCGAAAATCAACTCTTCTTGCTTACTTTCTTTTCCAACAGTCATATTTCCAAAAGAAACTTTATCTTCCACCATTATTTTTGATTCTTCACCAAAACTTTTATTTACTTTAGAAATTGATCCTTCAGCATCCCTGCTTGTCATAGTCACAACTCCATCTGATAAACAGCTTACTTGAGTATCACATGACTGTATATTTTCTGCCCTGTTGTGGTTAATAATGATTTCTAGCTCTCTACATTTCAATAAAACTTGTTCTTTCTCTTGCTTTAAAGATTTAACTTCTTCATTTAGAAAACTAATCTCACCATGTTTCTGTTTCAATTGTTCAGAAAGATCAGACAGTCTCTGTGACAGCTCTAATTTCTCCCGCTTGGTTACCTCAAGCTTTTCCATGAGTTCTGTTGTATCCTTCTCAACAACCTCACCAATTTCCAATGTTTCTGGTAGAAAACTTTTGTCTTCATCAAAGACAGAACTTTTCATTTTCACTGGAGCTGGATTTATTCTTTGCAAATGAAGCTCTTCATTAAGTGCCTTAAGCTTACTTTTATACTCTAATTCCTGTTTATTTTTACTGTCTTCTAAATCATCTTTTACTTTGAGAAGGCAAGCATACTCCTCTTGTAACTCTTGATAGTTAACTTCAAAGTTCTTTTCGGCAAATGAAAAAGTGTTTCTTTGCTTTTCAATCTCTTCATTTAGCTGAATACATTGTTGTTTGAGGTCCTCATTTTCCTCTGTAAGGATTTCTATTTCTTTTTGCCAGACAGAGTCTTTGGATTTGGACTTAATGGAGTCTATGAAAATCAATCTTTCTTCTTGGTTAATAGGAGTATGTATTTTCAACATGTCTTCAAGGGCTTTCTTTTCATCTTTAAGAATGCTATTCTCTGCTTCAAGGTGTGCGAATTTTTCTTGAAGATCATTCTCTTTTTCCTTCATCTGTTTTTCTAATAATTCTGTTTTAAGTTGTAATTCTTGAACTTCTTGTTCAAGTGTACCCTTTTCCTTTTCTTCTTGTCTGAGTATTTCAATTTCTTTTTGAAGTTCATTGATTTGAAGAGTCATTTCTTCTGACTTTGAATTTACAAGAGACTGCTGTAAATCTTTCAGCTTCGAAATTTCCAAAATTAATTGATTCTGCTTAGTTATCAAATTGTCTTTTTCAAACTGCATGGTTTCTATCTTTTGACTCATTTCATTCTGTAAAACATCTATCTGCTGTTTATAGTGAATGCTTAAGTTATCTTTAAGTTTTTCAATATTTATTCGATGTTCAATTTCTAAATCTTCCTTCAGTTTGGAAAGTTCTTCTTCATGACTAAATAGAAGCTGTGTTCTCAGCCTCTCTAATTCAGCTTCTTGTGATTCAGCCATTCTATCTAAGACAGCATTCTTTTCTTTTTCTAACATTTCAAGTTTTATCTTGTAATTTGTAACTTCTGCTTCATGTTTTAATTCTAGTTCCTTTCTGGATTCAGATGCAGAAACAATCTCAGCTTTCAAATCTTCCACTGTACTAAGGGACTTACGTGCTTCATTCAGTTTACTTTCTTGTTCAGCTACTGTCTGTCTAGCTCTCTGAATTTGCTCCCTTGAAAAGCTCAATTCTTCAAAAAGGTCTTCAAGCTGTCTCTGTAGAGCACACTTTTCTTCTAAAATTCTTCCTAGTTCTTCCTTGAGTTTTTCCTTTTGAGAGTTAGTATCTTGCAATTTTATATTCAGTTCATTTATTGCCACATTCATTAACTTTATCTGATCTTCATTAACTGTAATATTCGGATGTGACCTCAATGCATTCTCCATTTCTCCCTTATGCAGTGTTTTAAGTTCCTCCATTTGTGACATGTGTTGTCTTATTAATTCTTGTTTCATTTGCACTATCTGCTGCCCATACATCTCATCCAGCTCTGCCCGGAGTTGTTCTAACTTTCTTTGAGTTTCTTGCTCCATTCGCTGGACTATATCAGTTCCAAACTGACTGTCTTTATGATTTCTCTTCTGAAGTTCTTCGACTGTCCCCATTAACTGTTTTATTTCTTCTGAAGATTGTCTTTCTTTTTGCTTAGAATTAGTCAGCTCTAATTTCATATTTTTTATTTCTTGGTTCTTTTGTACAACCTGTTCTTGTAATTCTCCTAGTAATTTATCAGCAGCTGTTAATTTATCCTTTAGCTCAAGAGTTTGTTTTTCTTCTTCTATTATTTTTGTGTTTAGTTTTTCAATGATTACCTCCTTTTCCTGTATTTCTTCTTTATTTGAGTTTTCTACTTTTATATCTTGTTCCTTTAGGAAAAAAAAATGAAAATATTAAGAATGGCACTTTCAGCTTCTGGCAACTTATACGGCTTCATCTCATTACCAAAAGACTGATAGAAATATCCCTTTTAAAAAAATTCTAAGGAACTGTTAGTCCTACCCCTCAATTTTTTCCATAATGAGATCTAGAACTTGTGTACCCAACACTACTTTTAAGCAAATACTACAGCAGTTTTGGCCTTCTTAAAAGAAATTTCTCTTAACATTTCTGTGATTAAAATTTTTAGTTTAAAAACCCAGTCTGATTTTAGATGTCTCTAAACTGTTATCTTTTCATTTTTCTTATTAACTGATCAACATTCTAAATATTTAGTATTCTCTATAGCTAAAGTACTACATATACTCTAGACACATTCAGGAAGATAAAAATAAATCAAAGTTCCTCACATGTATTCTGGCGACTTCAATGTGTGTCATGGGCAGGGGCTATGGAAAAAGTAAAACAAAAAAAAAACCAAATTCCTAAGGGTCTGTCTTAACTTCAGTCCTGGGCTCTTAAGTCAATTAGAAATTTGGAGATATGAAATGCTTAAATGATGGAAACTCAAGTGACATCTAAGACAACTATACCATTTATGGAATATCAACTTGGTCCTAGACTTTTGGTTCAAACAGAAATTTGCAAGTAAAGCAGGTATTCTGCCCCAGTTCTTATTCGGGATTCTATTTTGGAACTGAGATAAGACTAAGCCCAGATGCAGGCCAAGACATATCTGTTATCGTGATTACTTCAACATGACAAAGTCAAGCAGAATTCCTGGGTCAAAGTTTTGCTTCAATACTTAGTTGCCTGTGTAAGTAATAGAGGGCTATAGTCTCAAAAACAAAGAAATACATGAAATCTACAGAATGGATCAGAACATAAGTAGGTAAGTAAAATCATTTTAAGGAGACAGGAGTCCCAGGCAAACAGGACTTAAAGGTGCCTTGAATGATATTAATATATATAAAGAAGAAATGCCAAGACCAAGAAAAAGAAAAGCCTCAGAGAAAAATGTTGGCAGTGCCCACTTAAGTACAGGCTTTGAGAATTCTGGTCCCTCCAGAAAAAAATTACCTAATGTAGAAAGAAATGTCAGGGACCGTAGCAAATAGCACTTAAGAATTTCCATCTACAGATATGACCATTCCTAATGTGAGATATATAGATCAGGTTATCTCAGCCCAATGCCCCTGAACATCTGATTCCTCTAAAACCTTTTGATCTCATGCTTACTAAATAACTTTCTAATTATTATTTGATTTTAAAAATTCATTTGCCCATGGAAAGAATATAAAATCCAATGGAACTTAATATTTATGTCCCTGTGATAATTATTTCTCATTGTAAATGAATAATCTTATTCAAGCTTTAAACATTAGCCTCATGGTGAAACTCTATCTCTACTAAAAATACAAAAATTAGCCAGGTGTGGTGGCAGGTGTCTGTGATCCCAGCTACTCAGGAGGCTGAGGCAAGAGAACAGCATGAATCTGGGAGGCGGAGGCTGCAGTGAGCCATGATCATGCCATTGCACTCTAGCCATGGCAACAGAGTGAGACTCTGTCTCAAAACAACAAAACATCAGCCTTGTGAAGTTGGAAAACCTGAGTTCACTTCCGAGATAGCTCGTCTCAGTTAACAGGGAAAAAAAAGAAATCAGACTTCTGAATCTACAAGTTGAAGGCCAGATTCTGTACTATATAAATTAACCAAGGCAATGAATGCTATCCTATGCAGCCTCTTGAGCAAAATTCTATCAGCTTTTGTCTTGGTATCACATATCCCACCCAATATTACCATATTATTACCAAGTGCTGAGCCTTCTTACTTCAAACTCTGAAGTACAATAGGATATCAGTAAATCAGTTTAATCTCCTTTAATCCCAGTGTTTTCATCCGTACAATAAAGATAATATATTATTTCCTCTATCTCACAGAATATGCTAAAATAAAATATCACATATTAAGGCATTTTATTCTTACTGTACTATTAATATATACAAGTGCAATATATTTACATGCTAGAAAGAAATCTATAACACATTTGGAATCTATGAGAAAGTGAAATCAGTTCATGGTGGTAATTCCAGTTAAACTGTTAAATAAGTAACTAGGTTTGAAAAACGTTAATGTTATAAAACCTAACTTTTCTGTTCCCTGATTTTCTATAAGGGAGGGGAAGGCCTTCATAAAACAGTATCATTTAATTCAAAATTGTCCAACATCTGATATAATAACAACCAACACTAATTCTTCATTCAACCATTAAACAACACAAATTCATGGTTTTTCTTAGTAGCACTTATTTTAAAGTACATGGTTTTAAATTACTTATTCTGTGTTCTTAAAAAAGAAAAAAAAAAAAAAAGCTCTGTGGTTGAATATATCACCTTTTGGAAATACACCTGAGATGGTAGGGAATAATATACTACGGCACCACGGAAAGTTTAGAGGATTAAGACAGTGAGAATGTTAGCACAATGAGAATGAGCTTTTAATCACTGACACAGTTGTGTAGGGAAGGGGTCCCCAACTCTCAGGCCATGGACCCAGTAATGGTGGGGATCTGTTAAGAACTGGGCCACACAGCAGGAGGTGAGCAAGCATTACCACTTGAGCTCTGCCTCTGTCAGATCAGCTGCAGCATTAGGTGCTCATAGGAGCTTGAACCTTATTGTGAACTGCGCATGTGAGGGATCTAGGTTGCAAGCTCCTTACGTGAATCTAACTAATGCCTGATGTCATCTCAAAACCATTCCTCCTACCAGTCTGTGGAAAAAGTATCTTCCATGAAACCGGTCCCTGGTGCCAAAAAGGTTGGGTACCACTTGTCTAGGGAACCAGGACCATTTCATTTGTGACCCTAATGCCTTAGCTGACCCTAATGCCTCAGCTGCTGATAGAACTACTCAGGGGGATTCATTTTCTTAAGAATAAAAAGTTAAAATTATGTATATAGTGAAAAGCAAATTGATAAAAGTATTCTTGTTACATTCAAATAAATAAAGGTTATTCCCCCTACAAAAATGCATTACTTCAGTTTTAAATAATCTCAATTCACACTGACCACAGAATAAATATAATACAATCCAATCTCCAGGCTCTTCTCACCTAGGCCTAGATTATCCTTCTACTCTTAACTCCTGGAAAGGTTAACTTTTAAAGACTACTATTGTCTAAACAAATTACACCATTTTTCGCTCCTTACTGTTTTTAACATGTTTTGCCCTGAGTCTTTATGCCTACTCCACACTCTATCTAAAATGTTGTCCCCATTTCTATCAGGTGAGATCCTTAATTTATCCACTTGTTTAGGAAGTACTGAGTAGCTACCATGTTCCATGCATTAGGCCAATTGCTGGAGAAACAAAATACCATTAAAAGGGTTTGTCCCAACTTACAAACTTATGTCAAACAGAAACTCCTCCATTAAAGCCTACCCTGAATCTCCACTCTCATTATGCCATACCTATTCAGAACCTTCAAGGCACTTTTTGCCTACACTTATCCTTGTTTTGTGGTGTCCTTTGTACATGCCATAGCTCTCCTACTAATCCATGAGTTCCAGTAAAGAAAAAGGCATACTTTAAGCATCATTGTATTTCTTGCAAGGGCCTGCTACAAAAATAGGTGTTCTGTAAACATTTACCTAATATTTAAATTATCTTAGTTGTAAAGCAAGTATTTTTCATAATTTCATTGTCTTCAATTTGTACATTCCCTATTATTTAAAAGCAGTTCTCCGGAGTCAGACAACCTAGATTTGAAATCTGGCTCTATCAACTTGCTACCTGTGTATACCTGGGCAATTTGCTTCATCTTGCTTTGTCTTGGTGTCATCACTTAGAAAATAGGAGTGATAATGGTACTTCTAATTGCACAGGCCTGTGGTGATGATTCAATGAGTTAATACATGTAAGATGCTTTGAATACTGCATGTTACACAGTAAGCACTTAATAAATGCTAATTAATACTATATTATTATCCAAACAATATTCTTGTCTTGCTAATTTTTCAACCTCTTGCAGAAGAACCTCCTAAGTTTATAAAAAGTACTATATTATATATACAATCCACCCTCATTCTTTGTAGATTCCATATTTGTGAATTCTTCTAAAATTTATTTGTAACCCCCAATCAATGCTCATGGTGCTTTCAGTCATTTGTAGGTGCGCACAGTGACAAAAATTTTGAGTTGCTGGACATACACTTCCAGCTGAGGTCAAACAAGGTGACCACATTCTGCCTTGTTCAGCTCTTATACAGAGATGACCAGAGGGATGAAGAGGACTTGAGGCAGTGCAGTATAGTACAAGAAGCTCCAGCTTTGGAGCAACTGACAGGATCTGAATCCCAGTCTGACACCTGTTAGTGGGGTGGCCTCAGGAAAGTCACTTCCAAACCTTGATTTCTCTTTTAAAAAATAAACAGAATCTTCCAAGATGAGTAGTTTTTATGATTTAAGATTATAATCAATGTGATATACATATATATAAAATATATGCACCCATATAAAGACACACACTCCCTCACCTGCCCCCACCCCAGGAACTTATTTGCTAAATAAGTGTTCCCAGAAACACTTATGGAACACTTAAGTTTATGGAATGTAACTTATGTAAATAAAGAGAACTGACTACATTTTTTTTCTAATTAAAATTCACAAAATTCCTTTCTGTTGTGAAAATATTTTCAGAATTTCACAACCATGGCTCAAATAAGTGGCAATAACTATAAATGACAAAAAAAATTGTTATAAATTTAGATTTTCCTACAAACACAGGCTGATCACTTTTAGGGAACTCAGTAATGACTATTATCTTAAAAACTACATTACTGAGACTCCCATTTGCTTTTGAAATAAATTACAAAAAGAGCTTAATTATGAAATTTCGTAACAAAGAAAAACTTGCATAAAAAACTTTAAACCGTAAATCTGCTACGAGTTAGTTGATTTCCTTAAAATAAACATACCCTTTCATATACTTTAATTTTCTCTTGCAAGAAACTAATTTGCATTTTGAAGTCTTCTTTCTTTTTCTGATAATCTTCTAATAGGTGGTCTTGTTCTTCAAGCTGCTGCTGATGAGTGAGGATCTGTTGTTTGGCTTGTAGTAAGTCTGCAGCTGTGCTACTATGAGTGCTGTTTCTCAGAGTTTCACTAGCCTGTAACTGCAAATAGAAAGAAACCTCAAAACGTTAAATTCTGAAGTGACTATATTAGGGAATAGACAGCTTTGGGGTATCCCTGCAATAGCTCTCTGGGATCTTTGCTGGCTTTGCAGGCTTGAGACCCTAGCAAACATGCTGCCTTGGCTGACTAGATAGGTATACCCAAGCCAATCCAATAAAATTATCTTTTCCATGACACAGCAGAGAAGCTAGGTCTCCTGAGACTGAGGCAGATATGTGAAGAAAACTGGGGCCTCAAAGACAGTACTTCCTGAATTCCTGATGGCTTTCTAGTTTGTAGTTCCAATCCCTTTCAGAGGCCTGGTTGTATTTCTGCCCTTGGGTTCTGTAAACAGCCTGAATCCTTACACTAAATACCTCCCTTTTGCTTAAGCTATTTCAAATTGTTTTGTTACTCGCCATCAGAAATTCGGATTAATGCAATTAGATTCCTGTGGCTCTAATTAAAGGAAAAATGGAATATATTTAGTCTTGTTATCATTTAGAACCTAACTAAAATAAACCATACCAGGACTGGCAAACCTAGGATGTGATTACAGATTAATTTCTGCAGAAATACCCTCAATCAACCTTATAAGATTTTATAATATTTCAAAATAGAGACAGGGAGGAAATACAAAGGAAATACTAGTAGAAAACCATTTAAGAAGTATGAATTAAATTCCTGGTTAACATAGCAACATGTATTCACTAATTTTTTATACATGATATAATAAGAAATGGCTTTTTTTCAATTTAGATTTGTTCTTTTTTTTTTTTTTTTTTTTTTTAAGACGGGGTTTCACCATGTTGGTCAGGCTGGTCTTGAACTCCCGACCTCAGGTGATCCACCCGCCTTGGCCTCCAAAGTGCTTGGATTACAGGCATGACCCACCACGCCTGGCCCTTAGATTTGTTCTTGAGGTAAAATTTTAAACTTCATTACTAAAAACTAATAAATTTTGTTGCATTAGTAACACTTACTTGTTGAAATTGAATCTGTAATTTTTGACTCTGTTCTGTCAACTCTAAAAATTCTCTCATTGTCTCATCCTTTTCTCTTCTTGCTTGTTGTAAATTAGCAGTGAGCTGGGTTATGATGCCATCTCTTTGTTTAATGGCAGCTTCAAATTCTTGTAACTAAAAGAGAATATTAAGTGCTAATTTTTTTTAAATTGACCATTACAGGTAACTTTTTAAAAATATGAATTCAAAACACACTGGCAGAATTCTTACACTTTGTAAGCAGTCTTTTCCACATTTGAAAGCTATTAACTTACAGAAACTGGTGCTACTTCCAAATCAACTTCGAAAAATTTATCTGAACTAAGAAAAAAATTATATTTGATCTGGCTTATCCATATATTTACTTATAGAAGGACAAGTGACTTTATATTTAGAGGTGCCCCTAATCTGTTCTTAGGCAACACCATCCTAGACATGTTTAACCCCAACTTGTTTTTGAAGAGGATGAAACTGAAACATATTTTGTCATCTTCATTAATGTCCTATTTCATCTTGTTTTCATAACTGACTGCCATAGACAGTTATGGCAATTTAACCACAGATGTCAATCTAACCACAAGAGGTTACTTACAAGGACCTACTGACATATTTTTCTGTTCTTTTTTCAGACAGGTTCTCGCTCTGTCACACAGGATACAGTGCAGTGGTGTGATTCTGGCTCACTACGGCCTCAATCTCCTGGGCTGAACTGATCCCTCTGCCTCAGCCTCCCAAGTAACTAGGACTACAGGCACATACCACCATGCCTGGCTAATTTTTAAGTTTTTTGTAGAGGTGGGGTCTTGCTATTTTGACCAGGCTGGTCTCAAACTACTAGACCCAAGCCATCCTCCTGCCTTAGCCTCTTGAAGTGCTGGGATTGCAGGCATGAGCCACCATGCCCAACTTGCTGACATTCTTAATGGACTTAAGTTATAATATTTTGATGTGGTTTGCACCATTAATTTTCCCTCAGGCTGATTACAAAAAAATCTGTCCTACTAAAGTGATTTCAGACTATCATAAAGTTAAATAGTCTGTGTTATATTAACCCTGTTAATCAAATCCTACTTTTAAACAGGGTTGTTTATGCTATGTACAAAGACAAAAATTATGAGTGATATTGTTACCATTTCGTTTTTTTTTTTTTTTTTTTTTTTTTTAAAAGAGACAGGGCCACGCAATGTTGTCCAGGCTAGACTTGAACTTCTGGGCTCAAGTGATCCTCTCACTTCAGGCTCCTGAGTAACTAGAACTACAGGTGCATGCCACTGTGCCCCACTAAGTTACCATTTGAAAGCCTCCATCTTTAGGCCAGGCACGGTAGCTCATGCCTGTAATCTTAGCACTCTGGGAAGCCAAGGAGAGTCCAGGAGTTTGAGGTGACACTCTGTCTCTATAAAAAACTACAAAAAATTAGCTGGGTGTGGTAGTGTATGCCTGTAGTCCCAGTTACTTGGAAGACTGAGGTGGGAGGATCGCTTGAGCCTGGAAGGCAGAGAGTTCAGTGGGCCAAGACTGTATCACTGCACTCCAGCCTAGGCGACACAGCAGGACTCTGTCTCAAAAGAAAACAAAAAGAAAGAAAGAAAAAATTTTCTTAAAAAGAAACCCATCTTTAAACACTGCACATACACTATTATTCAAATTTCCTGTTTTTGTTTTTGTGAGTTGCAAACCAAAAGCCACATAAAATAAACATACTTGCTGCAGTCCTTCAGTCCCATAAGTAACCCTCATTTCTTCCAGCTCTCTGTTTAGCTCTTCAATCTCATGCTGCTTCCCAGCCAACTCACTTTCCATCATCTCTAGGTGAGTCGGACTGTACTGTGCTCCTTGTTCAGAATAAGAATCATCAACACCAAATTCTTCTTCCTAAATCAATCCAAGATTTTAAATAATTCAGTCTAGCAATATTCCTTAGGGACAGAGATTCAAATACTGAAATCCATAGCAAGGTCCACTTTAAAATATCACTTATTACCTGGAAGATTACAGTATGGCAACCTACTTTGTTAATATAATATTTACCCAAGAGCATAAATAGGCTATCTGCAAATTCTGTTAAAATTGAGTTTTATAATAAACAGTAGATAACTCTGTTTTAGGAAACATTAAAATTAATTTGAAATCACACATGGAAAGAAGTACATGCAGGAAAAAGTTTTGTTAGTAAGCCAGATGATTTTAAATAGTATACAACATTAGTATCATGAGTAGTTTTAAATACTGTACCCTTAATAAATTTGTAGGCTTTCCTGTTCTCATCACAAAACTGCAACCATTTACCTGTGTAAAAACAATTTCCTGATATATTATGATCTTAGATATAATTTTCTTTAGCTAACAATATTTCTGTTAACTGTATTCATGTGTACATGTCTTTTATTCCCAGGGAAAATGTGTCATTGGCAAAAACATATACAGAGATTAATTTTAAATATCTAAGAGACATAATGACCATTTCAAATGCCAGTCATTCCTCACACATCTGAACGCTTACAATGCAAATGACGTCAAACTACATATACATTTTCACATAAGTGAATTAAAGTTCTAAGTGCAGTTTCTGTTTGCTCTTCCAAAGTATAAACCTCAATAAATCATTTTCTATGAAATGCTTCCTTAAAATAGTGTACATAATTATTTTTTTATTAAACCCTATTCATTTTCAAGAAAAACAATTTACTGGTAGAAATGTCTTGAAAGCGGATGAACAAGACAAGTGGCAAGAGGAGATAAACACGTAAGAACACTCCCCTAAGAACCTTCCTCTGGGGCTAGTACTATGACAGCAATGCCAACACTGACCCATGTGGAGATTTTCTGTAACATATTACTGCCCATCTCTAGCACAGATATTTTGTGGAAGGAGGAAGAAGAATGACAGAATGTGTCTCCAGGGTTGACCTAGTGAGAAATTAATGAAAGATCAATTAATCCACTTAATAATCCTCTTTCCTCCTTAGCAGTGCAAAAACCAACTATGTATCTGCCACATCTTAATTATTCACACTTCTATGTTAAAAGAATCCAAGATAATGAAGTTATTACTGTTGAAAGGCATAGGATAGCGTAGCCAGAAATAGACTTAGATCCATATCAGCCACAACACTTTAAAAAGTAAAATCCTGGCCAGGCACAGTGGCTGACATCTGTAACCCCGGTATATTGGGAGGCTGAGGAGGGCAAATCACAAGGTCAGGAGCTTGAGACCAGCCTGCCAACATGGTAAAATCCCATCTCTACTAAAAATACAAAAGAGCACCTGTCATTCCAGCTACTCAGGGGGCTGAGTCAGGCGAATCACTTGAATCTAGGAGGTGGAGGCTGCAGTGAGCAGAGATCACATCACTGCACTCCAGCCCAGGTGAAAGAGTGAGACTCCATCTCAAAAAAGAAAAAGCAAAAATCCTAATCAAGTGTTCTTTATCAGAGTTTGATTCCTTTGCTTTTATCATAAGGACAATTTCTTTCTCTTTTTTTTTTTTGAGACGGAGTCTTGCTCTGTTGCCTAGGCTGGAGTGCAGTGGCATGACCTCAGCTCATTGCAACCTCCACTTCCCAGGCTCAGGAGAATCAGCCTCCCAAGTAGCTGGGACTATAGGCATACATCACCATGCCTGACTAATTTTTTGTATTTTTAGTAGAGACAGGGTTTCACCATGTTGGCCACGCTGGTCTTGAACTCGTGACTTCAGGTGATCCACTTGCCTTGGTCTCCCAAAGTGCTGGGAATACAGGCAGGAGCCACGGTACCCAGCCAAGGACAATTTCTGAAAATCAAAGCTGAAGTGAAAAAAAAAAAAATTCTATGGTAAAAACAATATTGCAATTGGTGAAAACTATCAGAAGGCAGGGGTACTAACTCTGTTAAGAATATCAATCAATAAGCCAGGTGCAGTAGTGCATGCCTGTAGTCCCAGCTACAAGGGAGGCTGAGGCAGGAGGACTGCTTGAGCCCAGGAGTTTGAGGTTATAGTGCACTACTGGCACACCCATTAATAGCCACCGCACTCCACTGTGGGCAACATACTGAGGCCCTGACTCTAAACATTTTTTTATTAAAAAAAGATTATTAATATCAAGTCATCTGCAATCACTTTCAAATTAAATACTTCTAAATTGCAATTACCTTTCCTTGATCCTGAAATGAAGCATTCTATTGTGTCTTCTAAAATATTTTGCATTAGTTTAACAATGTAATGAAATGGATGTTTATGAATATAGTAGTCTTCTCTTATCCACAGAAGATATGTTACAAGACCCCCAGTGGATGTCTGAAATCATGGATAGTATTGAACCCTATATATACTATGTTATTTTGATCTGATAAAGGAGATAAGCTACTAAGTGAATACCAGATGGACAGAGTATACAGGGTAGATTCACTGCATGTACAAAGGGATGATTCACGTCTTGGGTGGGAAGAATGGGATGGAGCAAGATTTCACCATGCTACCCAGAACAAGGCACAATTTAAAACCTATGAACTGTTTATTTCCGGAATTTTCCATATAATATTTTCAGATAATGGTTGACCACTGAAAGTAAAAACTAGGATGGGGGACTACTTCTTCTCCAAATATGATATAAAGCAATGAATATTCCTTTAAGCAGCAATGATGTCAGTATTACATGAATCAGTTTATAATAATCAGTTTATTAATTAGCAGTTACTAGTTTATAATAATTACATTTATAATTTAATCTAATACTTTAGCCACTGCTGTTTAATTTTTCTCTAATTCAGATAAGCAAATGTTATACTTGAACTCGTATGTATTGAATTCTTAAAATACCATTAATACATGACTGGTTTTTCAAAACATATTTATGTTATCATAATCAATGTAAAACTTAACAATATTAATAAATTTGAAAAGTTTAACATCATCTAAATTGGTTATAAAAGATTATTCACCAGTACTAAACTAAAACACACTATATTCCAAAGTTAGAACAGGAACACTTAACAGAATATCAGGATCATTAATAGTTAACAATAAATTATTCTATTATTTAATTTAGATAATTATTTTATTGATATCTAAAGGGTAGAGTATTTATCTCTTCTTCTAACATTAGTCTTCTAACACTATTCTACTTCCATCTATGTCCATCTGGTTTTCACTTAGTAGCTGTCTTCCTTATCAGATCAAAAAAACATAGTATACATAGGTTTCAATACTATCCAGTAGTACAGGCATCCACTGGGAGTCTTAGAACATATCTCCTGTGGATAAGGGAAGACTACTGTATTCATAAACTATTAGGTTTCTAACACTAGTAAACATTCATATGAAAGTCAATAAATGACTTGAAACATGAAGATTAGATTAAAAGACTCCTTCAACTGTAAAAAAGCTCAACTTCTCTCAATGTCCTTTTTCATTGTGGCATTTGTTGAAGTTATTTAACCTGCAGACTATGTTAATATATATATTCCTTCCACGTTCACAGAAAAATTTACTCAATCTATACAGACAAGTGAGGAAAAGTACAAGTGAGGTACATTTTAAATCTTACAATGTTTTGTAGAGGTATCACATCATAACAACATTGCTATTCAGAAATAATCAGAGGAAAGGTCACTTTCATTGTGTGACTATAAAATGGCCTTCATACAAAAACTCATCCTTGTAGTGAACATCAGTTTTGATGAACATAAAAGAACTCATCCTTAACTTATTTATAATTAATACCTTATTCTTATACTTAATTTGGAAATACATACATTAAAAACATTAATATTGAATATTTTCATAAAAGTAAAAATCTGATGACTTGAAAGTTTATGAAAATTATGAGTTCAATGTGCCTAAATGACTCATGGAGTTGGAGTCAAGTAATTAATGAGGTTAAAATAAATGTCATAAACCATACAAGCACTTGATTAAGAAGCATTCAATAATCAGATGAAATCTTTAATAAAAGTGAATGCCCTATTACTATGTGTACGTAACGGGATACATATTTGTACAAAAGAGATCTTGGAATAAAATCACTGACTAATTCTAAGATTGAGCCAATTTTCAACCCAATGAGTGTACTAGTCATAGAAGTCAAGAAAATTAAACCCTTAACATACCTAACTACATACAATTTACAAAGTTCTAATTAAATATTATCAGAACCTCAAATCATTCTGAGAATAATTTATTAAAGGAATTCTCATCACTCATTTCATATAAACATAGTGCAAAGAAAAGTATATTTCTAGTGATGAGCAATTAAAAGAACCAAGCTTTGCTGAATGTGTAACGTATGTCAAACACGTATTAAACATTCTCAAGGTTATTTTGTGAACTACTTTGTGAGGTAAGCAACTATCCTATGAGGTACATATTATTATCGTCCCCCATTTTATAGTTAAAAAAGCTGTATTTCAGAGTTTAAGTGATGTGCCCAGGTTCATACAGCCCAAAGGTGCTGAAGTGTGTAAACGGGACTTTCTGGCTTTGTCTAACCGCCCCCCACCCCGCTCTTTTCTTACATCTTATTGCCCTACTTACCAGAAAAATGATAGTCATACTTAGGCAAAATACAAGACAATTATGTGGTCTATGATTAAAACTACTTGATTTCAAAATTTTAGAATACTCAAATACAATCTAGATCTGTCAAACTTTGCAAATCTGGCATTGTGGTGAAGTTATAATGTTACGTGCTACCCAGAAATCAATCAATCAATCAAAGAATCAATCAATCAATATCTCTCTCTCTCTGAGACAAAGTCTCACTCTGTCACCCAGGCTGGAGTGCAGTGGTATGATCATTATATCATTTCAACCTCAAACTCCTGGGTGCAAGGGATCCTTCTACTTGAGCCTCTTGAGTAGCTGGGACTATAGGCATACACTATCACCTGGCAATTTTTTTTTTTTTTGAGATGGGGTCTTGCTCTGTCACTGAAGCTGGAGTGCCAGTGGTGTGATCAACACTTCCTGGGCTCAAGTGATTCTCCCATCTCAGCTTCCTGAGTAGCTGAGACTACATGTGCCCGCCACTACACTAGGCTAATTTTATTTTATTTTTTTTAATTTGTAGAGATGAAGTCTCCCTATGTTGCCAAGGCTGGTCTCAAACTCCTGGGCTCCAGTGATCTTTCTGCCTCGGCCTCCCAAGATGCAGAGATTACAGGTGTGAGGTACTATGCCCAACCAATAAATCTCATTTTTTAGGTGTGTTATTGACAGATAATTCCTTAAAAGTTCCAATATAAAAAGTATTACAGTGTAAGATTTATTTCTTGGGTTATAAATTTGGTCTACTGATGATTCTTCCGCCTCCTGAATAAGTGAATATAGCTTAGAAGTCCCCCGTAATTCTAGTTCAGTCAAGCCAGTCTGATATCATTAAATGGAAGAATTAAAGCTTCAAAACTAACCTAGAGCATCATAGATCCAACTAGTATCCATCTTAGCAATTTTAATGACACATTACACAAACTATCAACTTTACTTCTATGTTTTCTCTAGACATAGTTAATCTATAAATTTCTCAAAGTATAATCCTTTGAAAATCCATATATAACACATATATTACTAGAGTTATAATTCAAGCCAGCTCAAATCTGTCAAAAATTATTTCATAATTATCTTTTTTCTTTTTTTGAGATGGAGTTTCACTCTTGTTGCCCAGGCAGGAGTGCAATTGCACTATCTCGGCTCACTGTAACCTCCAACTCCCAGATTCAAACAATTTTCCTGCCTCAGCCTCTTGAGTAGCTGGAATTACAGGCATGCACCACCACACTCAGCTAATTTTCGTATTTTTAGTAGAGAAGGGGTTTCACCATGTTGGTCAGGCTGGTCTCTAACTCCTGACCTCAGGTGGCCTTCCAAAGTGCTGGGATTACAGGCATGAGCCATTGAGCTCAGGTTATAATTATGTTTTTTCAGTGTAATCTTCTAAGTCATTGTTTCTTCCACACGGTAAGATAGTTCATCAATTTAGTTTTCTTGACCAACATCAACAAGAAACAGTATCATCACAAGATATGTCATACTGTAAGAATAAGTATCTTTC
Organism: Cacajao melanocephalus; assembly: GCA_963573385.1. Taxonomy (NCBI): domain Eukaryota; kingdom Metazoa; phylum Chordata; class Mammalia; order Primates; family Pitheciidae; genus Cacajao; species Cacajao melanocephalus. The sequence continues at coordinate 154,276 of CAUYLG010024511.1, read as the reverse complement.
AAAAACTTGTTTAAAAAAAGAATGAATATGTATATATTTATTCATATATAATTATTCATGTATATAACTATAAATATATGCAACTATCTATGTATATATATGAAATTCTACACATGTATGTAAAATATATTTCTCACCATGAGTTACGGTCAACAAGTATGATACTGTTCTAAGTTTTATCTGTAGTGCTTATATTTAAATACTATTTGCACCTTACCTTAAAACACATCATATTTATAGATATCACAGATAGTTTCAATAAATTTTTCTGAACCTGATAATAACCAGTTTAATTTTTAAAATGCAGCTGAAGATTGTCTTATTACAACAAGAATTTCCAATATTATTAGTTTACATTTTCCTACAGAAAACCTGAAAATCACCATCTTTTGATATCTTTAGCTTTTCAAATCTATATTTAAAACGAAAATTTGACCTATTATCTCAATATGAGAAAACAGCTATACAAATTTTAACCAAATTTCATGGGCATATATGGGATGGTCTGATCTAGAGCCACTAGCATATATATATATACAATTCACTTTAGTGTAAAAAAAATGCACTTTGTGGAACTCTGGGGTGCCCCCCAAAGATACAGGTAGTTTAAGCACCAAAGCATCTAAGACTTTCAATCAAGAAATACAACCTATAAGAATTAGAGCATTATAGAGGAAAGAAAAGTTTTCATATGCAATCATACCTTGGTGTCTCCAGGGGAATTAGCTCTAGGACCGCCCCCTAAGTAGATTAAAATCATGGATGCCTAAGACCCTTGATGGCATAGTATCTGCATACAATCTGTGGACATCCACCCATATACTTTAAATCATCTCTAAGATTACTATGTAAATAGTTGTTAAATTGCATTTTTAAATTTTATATATTTTTTTATTGCAGTACTGCTATTTTTAATTTTTTCCCAAATATTTTCTATCTGTGGTTGGTCAAATCCTAAATGCAGAACCCTCAGATATGGAGCGCCAACTATCTGTGCCCCAAATTTAAAGTCAGAAAAGCAGACTCTGAATTCCAAGTAGTGATTTTAAATCAAGATACTTCCCATAGAGGCAACTTTAGCCTAAATCAGGCACCAATGTATTTATTTAATGTAGGCTAATTATTTTCCTAGACAGATTACTGGTAAGTGTATTCCAACTTTTAAACACATTAACTTCTAAAGCAGCAAAGTTTTTATTGCTATTAGCAATCTAAAACAGTAATATATTCTTTAAGAACATAGAAGTGTCTTCTTTTTTTCTATTAGAAATCTACAATAAATTGAAACTTATTGAATACACTGAGTTACTGAACCATTTACTGAATGGTAAAAAACCATTCAGAGTATGGAATAGTTCACAGTCTCCTCCAATTCTGGACTAAAGAAATGGCAATCACATCTAAAAGAATAAGAAAAAGATAACAAAATGACATATACTTGCTACCAACACATAAATAAAGTATTTCCTAAAGTCGCCAATATCTATATCAGCCTTTATCACCTAAAGTAAAATCTACTATTAAAACATTAACTTCAATAAACAAATTTATATGATTAGAATTCAAGCATTTATAAAAAAGCATAACTCAAACCGAAGTATCCTATCTAAAATATCAAAAAAAATTTGATATGTTTATTGTGCTAAATATGGATACTTTGTAATGGTCATATGTCTAAGAAACCCAACATCTAATACTTTCCAGAAACTGAAACAGGGACCAAGCTATTCGACCAGGCTTAAGACCTTAGCTAACAATCTGAAAAAAAATGTTAGTAATACATAATCTTCCGGTTCTAGTCACTTAACATTATATTTATAAAAATACAACAGAAACATGAGTTACAAGAACTCAAGTAGCAACAATCAATAATTTCAACAATAACATACACATTTTATTTACGATATTAGAAATCAAAATAATTTAGTCTTACCTCTGAACTGTAGTCATCTGCTGTGGTTGAAACTTCACTTTCCACCTAAACCAAAGTAAACACCAAATATAATTATGACTTTTTTTGTGCTAAGTATCACACTTTACTAAGCTATTACTATTGGTAACATATGATGGAAAAGTCACGTAAAATACCACTAAAAAACCAGTAAAAATTATTCAAATATTTAAAATTTTCATTTAATTATAAATAACAATGGCAAAATAATGCAACTAAAATGTACCAGTAGGCATTTTTCTAAATATAAAAGTATCAAGAAGTACTTTCATACAGGATCTTATATATAGTACATATCATTTGTAAGCCAAAGGCACCAAGACACCATTCCTCTAATCCTTGTACAGTAGCCTCCGCTTTATCCATGGTACTGCTTCCTATAATTTCAGTTACCCACGGTTAAATGTGGTTAGAAAATATTAAAATGGAAAATTCCAAAAATAAACAATTCATAAGTTTTAAATTGTGCACTGTTCTAAGTGGCGTGATGAAATCTCACTCTGTCCCATCCAGGACATGAATTGTCCCTTTGTACAGCATATCCACATAGTATATGCTACTTGCCCAATAGTTACTTGGTAGCTATCTCTGTTACCAGATGCACTGTCATACAGTACGGCAGTAAGCAGCATTGCAGTGCTTGTGTTCAAGCAATGGCACAAGATTACTGTGCCTTCTTTTACTCAAAGTGCAAGATTACCGTGCCTAATTTATCAATTAAACTTTATCATAAGTATATGAGTATAGGAAAAAACACAGTATATATAGAGTTCAGTACTAACTGTGGTTTCAGGTCTCCACTGGGGGTGCTGGACTATACTCTTGATACGGTTTGGCTGAGTTCCCCATCCAAATCTCATCTTGAATTGTAGCTCCCGTAATTCCCATGTGTTTTGGGAGGGACCTAGTGGGAGATAACCAAATCATGGGAGTGGTTTCCCCCATACTGCTCTCGTGGTAATGAATAAGTCTCACGAGATCTGATGGTTTTATAAGGGGCTTCCCTTTTTGCTTGGCTCTTCTCTCTTGTCTGCTGCCATGTAAGACGTGCCTTTTGCCTTCTGCCATGATTGTGAGTGAGGCCTCCCCAGCCACGTTGAACTGTGAGTCCATGAAACTTCTTTTTTTTATAAATTACCCAGTCTCCACTATGTCTTTATCAGCAGCATGAATATGGAATAATACAACTCTCCACAAATAAGTTAGAGCTACTGTACCTCTTTAAAATGAAAGAAAGTCCTAAAACACTACTGTTAGAAAAGTTTGGCTAGGCGTGGTGGCTTACACCTGTAATCCTAACACTTTGGGCGGCCAAGGTGGGTGTATCATTTGAGGTCAGGAGTTCAAGACCAGCCTGGCCAACATGGTGAAACCTCACCTCTATTGAACAAACAAACAAACAAACAAACAAACAAAAACTAGCCAGGTGGTAGTGGCGCACACCTGTAATTCCAGCTACTTGGGAGGCTGAGGCAGGAGAACTGCTTAAGCCTAGGAGGTGGATGCTGTGGTGAGCCAAGATTGCACCATTTTACTCTAGTCTGGGTGACAGAGTGATGTCCTGTCTTTAAAAAAATAAATAAATAAATGAGAAAAGTTCAATTTATCTGAAAGAAAAATCATAAAACCTTGATGCTAAAAAGCTAGTAACTAAAGAAAAAATAACCACTTTTGTTGTTATAACACCTTTACAGTTTACAAAAGCACTTTTAAAGCCATTCTTGTTTCACTATCACATCCCTGGATTTGGGTATGAAGTGAGCAACTTTTTCAAGCTTCCCTAAAAGAAGTAGTAGAAAGAGTCAAGGAACAAATCCAAATTTTCTGACTCCAAAAGTACTATTTTCATTGTGGACCCTCTCATCTAACCTAAGAATCTCATTTTGATGGTTAGAGAAGTGAGACCCAGAGAGTTTCACCCTTTCATTCAATAAATATTAACTGTCACTGTCTCCTTTCTCATCTACACCTATGGAAATTCTATTCAACATTCAAGTCCAAGCTCTAAAACTACCCTCTCCATGAAGTAGTAACTGAGGCCAAGAACAAAAATAAGCTTGCCTGTAATATCAAATGTTATTAACAGTGGTTCCTAACTCATGAGATTCTTTTTTTTTTTTTTTTTTTTTTGAGAGAGTCTTGCTCTGTCGCCCAGGAGTGCAGTGGTGTAATCTTGGCTCACTGTAACCTCGCCTCCCAGGTTCAGGCACTTCTCCTGCCTCAGCCTCCCAAGTAGATGAGATTAAAGGCATGTGCCACCACACCCAGCTAATTTTTGTATTTTTAGTAGAGACGAGGTTTCACCATGTTGGCCAGGCTGGTCTCGAACTCCTAACCTCAAGTGATCTGCCTGCCTCAGCCTCCCAAAATGCTGGGATTACAGGTGTGAGCCACCGCACCCAGCCGAGATTCTCTTTTAAATCTGAAATACTTTCTGATACAACCCATCATGTTCATTAAATGCATATTGTGTACTAGAAATGGTAGTACTGGGAATTAAATGGTGAATAATACAACTGTTGCATTCAAAATGCTAAAACTATAGAATAGAGAAACCAAATATTGGTTTGCATATTTAAAAAAAGATAATAATACCTTTGAGTCAAATCAAGCACTAGAGTTGCCATACTGCATTATTTTTTAAGTTCCAGTTTTAATAAAACAAAAATTACAAGACATACCAAAAAAAAAAAAAAAAGGAAAGTATAGCCTATGCACAATGGTCAAAAGAAACTGTCCCTGAGGAACACAGATGTTGTACTTAATAGACAAAGTTTTGTTTTGTTTTGTTTTTTGAGACAGAAGCTCGCTCTGTCACTCAGGCTGGAGTGTAGTGGTGTGATCACAGGTCACTGCAGCCTCTACCTCTTGGGCTCAAACAACTTTCCCACCTTAGCCTCTGGAGTAGCTGGGACGCCAGGTGTGCACAACCATGCCTGGCTGAACTTTTTTACTTTTTGTAGAGACAGGGTCTCCCTTTGTTGCCCATGCTGGTCTCAAACTCTTGGGCTCAAGTAATCCCCTTGCCTCTGCCTCCCAAAGTGCTGGGATTACAGGTATGAGCCACCAAGCCCGGCCAACAAAGATTTTAACTCAGCTATTTTAAATATAGTCAAATAACTAAAGGAAATAAAATCTAAAAAAAGAATTTTTTAAATTGTAAGAACAGCACCTCACCAAATGAAGAATATCAATAAAACAAAGAAATTATGCAAGAACCAAATAAAAATCTGGAGTTGAAAGAAAAATAAATGAAAAAGCCACTGGAAGGACTGAGTAGTAGATCTAAGCTCAAAGAAGAGAGAATCACAAACTTCAAGATAGAGCAATTGAAATTATCCACCCTGAAGAATAGAAAGATAACTATATATGTTAGACCATTTAAATGCCCACAATATTTTAAAAGACTGAATTTATATAATATAAAATGTGTGCTGTAACATCTTTTGTCCCCAGTAACAGTCTTCATAATAAAGTCATTGCAAATACACACAAAAAAGCATTTAACAAAACTCAACACTCAGGTTGGGTGCAGTGGCTCAAGTCTGTAATCCTAGCACTTTGGGAGGCTGAAGCAGATAGATAACTTGAGTCCATGAGTTCGAGACCAGTCTGGGAAACAGGGCAAAACCCCGTCTCTACAAAAAATGCAAAAATTAGCCAGGTATGGTGGTGTGGGCCTGTAGTCCCAGCTACTTGTGGGGCTGAGGTGGGAGGATCGCTGGGGACTGGGAGGTTGAGGCTGCAATGAGCTGATTGTGCCACTGCATGCCAGCCTGGACAACAGAGTGATATCCTGTCTCAAAAAGCAATGAAATAAGTGGCTGGGCACAGTGGCTCATGCCTGTAATCCCAGCACTTTGGGAGGCTGAGGTGTACAGATAACTTGAGGTCAGGAGTTCGAGACTAGCCTGGCCAACATGGTGAAAACCCCATCTCTACTAAAAATACATAAATTAGGAGGGCAATCCCAACTACTTAAGTGGCTGAGGCAGGAAAATCACTTGAACCTGGGAGGCAGAGGCTGCAGTGAGTCGAGACCACATCACTGCACTCCAGCCTGGGCAACAAAGCGAGACTTTGTCTCAACAATCAAACAAACAAATAAAATAAAATGAAAAATAAAAACAAAACCTCAACACTCGTTCCTTTCATAATGAAAACACTCAACAAACCAGGAATAAAAGGGAACTTCCTCAATCTGATAAAGGATAGCTACAAAAAAAAACAACAGCTAATATAAAACTCAATTGTTAAAAAAAAACCACCTGAATGCTTTCCCCTTATTATGAGAAACAATACAAGGATGTCTGCTCTCACCACTTTTTTTTCAACATTGTTCTATATCTTCTAGCTACAGCAATTAGAACAAAGAACATCAACATTGGAAAGGAAGAAGTTAAACACTTCTAGTTTAGTTGCAGATTATATGATATCATATACAGGGAAAAATCCAAGGAATTCACCAGAAAAAAAAAATCTATTAGAACTTATAGATAAGTTAGTTCTACAAGGATACAGGATAAAAGATCAATATACAAATTCAGTTGTATTTCTATACATGAATAATGAACAATCAGAAAATAAAGTTAAGAATACAATTATATTTATAATAGTAATAAAAAGCAGTAAAATGCTTAGAAATTAAATAGCAATAAAATGCTTGGTGGCTAGGCATAGTCGCTCATGCCTGTAAATAATACTTTATAGGCATGAGCACTTTGGGAGCCAGGGTAGGAGGATTATTTGAGTCTAGGAGTTCGAGACTAGCCTGGGCTCAAAGTGAGAACACATCTCTACAAAAAAATAAAAATAGAATAATAAAAACAAAGCCAAGCACAGTGGCTCATGCCTGTAATCCCAGGGCTTTGGGAGGCCAAGGTGGGTGGCTCTCCTGAGCTCAGGAGTTTGAGACCATCCTGGGAAACACGGCAAAATCCCATTTCTACCAAAAATACAAAACATTAGCCAGGTGTGGTAGCATGCACCTGTGGTCCCAGCTACTCCGGAGGCTGAGGTGGGAGGACGGCTTCAGCCTGGCTGTCAGAGGTTGCAGTGAGCCGAGACAGAGCCACTGTACTCCAACTTGGGTGACAGTCAGACCCCCGTCTCAAAATAAATAAATAAATAAATAAATAAATAATAAAATGCTTAGGAGTATATTTAACAAAACAAATGTAAGACATTTACACTGAAAACTACAAGATCATATTGAAAGAAATTAAAAACCTAAATAAATAAATAAAAATCCTGTGTTCATAGGCTGAAAGTCTTAATATTGTTAAGATGACAAAACTCCCCAAATTCATCTACAGATCCAATGTAATGCTTTCAAAATCCTTGGTGTTTTTAATGCAGAAATGGAAAATCTGACCCTCAAGTTGATATGTAAATGCAAGGCAACAGCCAAAACAATCCTAAAAAAGAAGAAATTTGGAAGACTCACATTTACTGTTTTCAAAACTTGTTATGAAGCTGTATTATTCAAGACTTGGGGGCATAGCAGCAAAGGCTAAACATATAGATCTACAGAATATAATTGAGGGGATAAATATAAACCCTTACCTTTATATTCATTGTCAATTCATTGGGAAAAGAACAGTCTTTTCAACAAATGGTGTTGGTACAACTGGATAGCCACAAACAAACAAAAAAGACACCTATCTCCCATGCTAGCAAAGTCTAATCATAGCACGCTGCACATCTTTACATCTGCCTTCTCCACTAGAATAATTTTCCTAAAGGGTAGAGACTGTCATATCCATCTTTGTACCCTGGTGCTCAATCTTTGGTATACTACAGTTGTTTAACATCTGTTAAATTAAGCTTACAAAACTCCCTCTTTGAAGTTATTAAAAATTTTAGGTATGTCTGTTTAGTTACCACACTACTAAAACTTTTAAGAGGACATAAAAATCATGATCAAATTGCACATAGTTGCTAATGACTGTTGTTATTATGACTACTTTCCATTGAGAACCATAATGATTAAAAATCTGGGAGAATACTTACTTCAGCAGAGAAGACCTGGTCATGACTGGTTATTTCACCACTATGTAGAGTTCTCATTGTAGATTCAGGAGTCACAGTTGATTCTACCCTCTGAGAACTATTTATGTACATTTCATCACACTGTGATTGATCAATATTCAAATCATGGTGCGCTGACACATCATGTTTACTGCTTGACGTTTTTCTCTTTTTTTTCTGCTTCTTGGAGGGATTCTGCCCATCTGATTGAGCTTTTCTTTGTCGAAACTGGGCAAGCTAAGAAAAAAAAATTATCATTATTGTCAAAGATAATTTTTCTTTATTGCCACCAAGAAAAAGCAGCTTTGGGAGTCTCAAAGATCAAACTATCACTCAAAAAAAAAAAAAGATGATAAAATAAGGACAATTATTACAGTCTTTAGTATAAAAATAACTATTGGAATGCAAAGAACCATTTCTGAATGAAACTACTGAAATCCTGAGATGTAAGAACTGAAAATGTCATGTCTAAATAAAAGAAAATTAGCCCAGAATTAGGCAGAATAAGGGAAATCAGGCACTGTCATTCACTGCTTGGTGAGAATATAATCTCACCAAGATTTTATTTTACTTTTTGAGACAGGGGTCTCACTCTGTCACCAAGGCTGGAGTGCAGTAGCACCATCACAGCTCACCTCAACCTTCTGGGTTCAACGGATCCTCCCCCCTCAGCCCCCAAGTAGCTGGGACTACAGGAACATGTAATCACACCTGGCTAATTTAATTCTTATATTTTTTTGTACAGATGGGTTTTTGCCATGTTGCCCAGGCTGGTCTTCAACTCTTGGGCTCAAGCAATCTGCCTGCCTCAGTTTCCCCAAAATGCTGGGATTACAGACATGAGCCACTGCGCTGGCCAATCTCTGGATTTTAGATTATGTGGAAACACACACATACACGTACATACATGCACATACAGAGCACTAAATGCATTTGCTTTCTGGAACTTCTGGGTCTTCTATTACTATATACTAAGAAGATTTAGTTCATGCAAAAAGATTTAGCTATATAAAGTGGTCACTGCAGCCATATTTATAATGGGAAAAAAACTGGAAATAAATATCAAACAACAGTGCTTTCCAGCCCTTAATCATTTACATATCACTATCAGGATTTTTGTCCTATCCTAGAGCCACCTTTATGTGCCATTTACTTAACATGTTTTAATCAATGTAGTTTTCTTATTTAAATTTATTTTAAGAACTAATATAGGCTTCTATTAGGTGGGCGCAAAAACTGCAACTGCTTTGGCACTGAACTAAAAGCTCCAAAATGGTGGCATAGAAGCAAGCTGGTTACACTCCCCCTCACGGAAAACCAAAAACAAATATACAGCGCCTAGATTATTACTGGCAATATCCCAGAACTCAAATATGAGGAAGAAACAGTATTCAAGACTACAGAGAAGTGAAAAAACTCTGAGCAGAAGTTAAAAGAATTAGACTTCGATTTTCATGATTCCCATTCCCCTAATCTGCCAAGCAGCAAACATGGAAAATATTCCCCTAACTCACTGTTTCTACACTGGAAAAAGTGAGATCAAGGTGGAAAACCAGCTTCCCCATCAAGTTGGGCTCCTTGACAGGAGATCTGTCCCTGGCTCAACCCATGGGAAGTGCTGGGAATATCTGAAAGGAAAGATATTCCTAATAGCCAGAAACAAAGCAGGGAGGCAAGACTACCATTCCTAGCCCTGGAAACTCTGCTTCATAACTTGGCCAAAGGAGAAGCCAAATTAGAATGGCTGTTCAGCAGCATCACACTGTTAGAGGTTCATGCCACAGGTCCTCTGGGCATGAGTCCCTAGCCAGCCTAGGGGCCTTTGGGACCTTACCCATCAAGGTTGGAAAACACTGATTGTTTACTAGAACTGAGGGAAACTGGGGCTAAGGCAATATATGCATTATATTGTGTAGTGCTGAAAAGGAGGCAGCAATAGAGTGCAAAAAAAAAGACAGGCAAAACATGAGAGCCTCTCTAAGCAAACACATCCAGTAAAAGCTGAAACAAGCCAGTCAGAGAAGACTAGAATAAATAACAAAATCTTCACTTTAAAGACATAGACGTATATCCACAAGAAATAACAGCAAATGGGAAACCTTGACTTAGTCAAATGGACAAAGCAAAGAGCCAGCGAATGACCCTAACAAGACAGAAATATGTGAACTCTGTGAACAAGAATTCAAAATAGCAGTTTAAAGGAAACTTAGTGATCTCCATAACACAGAAAAGCAATGTACAAATTTATTAGCGAAATTTAACAAAGATTAAAAAAATTATAAATCAAACAGAAATTTTGGAACTGAGAAACAGATTTGCTGAACAGAAAAAACCATTAGAGGCTCTCAACAGGAGAATGGATCAAACAGAAAAAAGAATCAGTGAGCTCAAAGACAGGCTATTTAAAAACACAGAGGAGAAAAAAGAAAGAATGAAAAAGAACAAAGATCACCTACAAGATACATAAAATTACCTCAAAAGATAAAACCTGAGAATTATCAGCATTCAAAAGGGAGTTCTGGTCTTCACTGTCTGGCTTATTTTGTTTTTTACAAAATAAGCCAGACAGGGTCTTTGTAATTTATGTATTGCTTTTGTGTCTTTTTTTTTTGTACTATGTCACTGCCTGTTTTTCAGCACTTCATAATATAATGCCTTAACTATAATGCAAGGGGGTAGAAATCCTATTCAAGAAATAATAAAAACTTTCCAAAACCTGAGAAAGAGATAGAATATGCAAGTATAGAAACATTAGAGAACAAGGCAGATTTGACTCAAGAAACACTACTCCAAAGCATTTAATAATCAAACTCTCAGTGGACAAAGAGAGGATCCTAAAAGTAGCAAAAGAAAAGAGGCAAACAACGTATAAAAGGGCTCCAATTCATCTGGCAACAGACTTATCAACAGAAACCATACAGGTCGTACAGGAGGAAGAAACCATACAGGAAGAAGTGGAACAACATGTTCAAAGTGCTGAAGGAACAAAACTGCCACCGAAGGATACTGTATCCAGCAAAGCTGTCCTTCAAATAAGAAGGAAGAGGAATAAAGTGTTTCACAGATAAACAAAAGCTGAGAGAATTCACTAACACCAGACCAGTCTGACAAGAAAAGCTAAAGAGTTCTTCAACCTGAAAGAAAAAACACTAATGTGAAAAAACAAAACCTGTGAAGGTATACAACCCAGTACTAAAATTAAGTACATGGACAAACCCACAATACTCTAACACTGTAATTGTGGTATAGCACCCACTTGTAACTCTAGGATGAAGTCCAATGCAAACCTACCAAAAACATTAATAGCTACAGCATCCTGCTAAGAAATAGGCAATATAAAAACATGTAAATCAAGACAAAATAAAGTCAAAATGTGGAGGGAATGCAGTTAAAGTATAGAGGGTCTTTTTCTCTTTTGTCTGTTCCTGTTCTTTTCTTTGTGATCTAAGATAAGTTGTCATCTCATTAAAATAACTTCTTGAACCTGTAAGACATCTTTTTAAGTTTCATGGTAACTACAATGCCAAAAACTGTAATATACTCACTACAAATAAAAATCAACCAATTAAAACATACTACCAGAAAAAAACCACTTAACTTCAAAGAAAGACAAGAAAGGAAGAAGAGAGGAATTATAAAACAACCAGAAAACAAGCAACAAAATGGCACTAGTAAGACCTCACTTACCAATAATAATGCTGAATGTAAATACACTCAATTCTTCAATTAAAAAGGCGAGAGTGGCTGAGTGAATACAGAAATAAGACCCAACCATAAACTGCCTACAAAAAACCCACTTCACCTATTAAGAACACATACAGACTGAAAATTAAGGGGTAGAAAAAGATATTCCATACAACTGTACACCCAAAAAGAACAAGAGTAGTTATACTTACATCAGATGAAATAAGCTACCAGTCAAAGACTATAAAAAGAGACTAAGAAGGTCATTATATAATGATAAAGGGGTCAATTCAGCAAGAGGATGTAACTATTATAAATATCTATGCACCCAGCATCAGAGCTCCCAAGTATAAAAAGCAAGTATTAATAGATCTAAAGGGAGAGATAGACTGCAATGCAATAATAGTAGGGAACTTAAATACCCCAATCCCAGTATTGGACAGATCATCCAAAGAAAAAATTAAAGAAACATCAGAGTTAAATTACACACTAGGCCAAATAGGCCAAACTGATATTTACAGAACATTTCACCCAACTCCTGAAGAGTATTCTTTTCATCAGGACATGGAACATCCTTCAGAATAGACCATATATTAGGCCATAAAACAAGTCTCAACAAATTCAAAAGGCAGAAATCATATCAAGTATCTTTTCTGACCATAACAGAGTAAAACTAAAAATCAACAACAAGAAGAACCTCAGAAAACACACACAAATAATAAGTGTGCTCCTGAGCGGCGTTGTGGCTCATGTCTGTGATCCCAGCACTTTGAGTGGCTGAGGTGGGACTACTGCTTGAGCCCAGGAGTTCAAGACCAACCTGGGCAACAAGATTTCACTTTGTTGCCGAGATTGGTCTCAAACATACAAAAATTCAAAACATTGGCTAGGCATGGTGTCCTCTGCCTATGGTCCCAGCTACTTGAGAGGCTGAGGCAGGAGGATTGCTTGAGCCCAGGAGGTTGAGACTACACCGAGCCATATTCACACCGCTGCACTCCAGCCTGGGCAACAGAGAAAGACACTGTCTCAAAAAACAAAACAAACAAACAAAAAATCAACATATTCCTGCATGACAAATGTCATTATTTGCAGAAATAGAAAAAAAAAATCTTAAAATTTTGATAGAACCACAAAAGATCCCAAATAGCCAAGGCAAAAAGAACAAAGCTAAAAGCATCACACTACTTGACTTCAAAATATACTACAAAGCCATACGAACAAATCAGCATGGTCCTGGTATAAAAATAGACACACAGGCCAATGGAACAACACAGAGAACCCAGATATAAATTCAAACATTTACAGTCAACTCATTTTCTACAAAGGTGCCAAGAGTATACAATATCTACCCAGAAAATAAACATCAGAGTTAAACTACATATTAGACTAAATAGGCTGAACTGATATTTACAGAACATTTCACCCAACTGCTGAAGAATACACATTCTTTTCCTCTGCGCATGGAATATTCTCCAGGGTAGACCATACATTCTGAGAAAAGGACAATCTCTTCAATAAATGATGCTGGAAAAACTGGATAACCATAAGCAGAAGAATGAAACTATATACGTATCTCTTACCATATACAAAAAAATCAAAGTGGATTTTAAAAATCTAAGACCTGAAACTACTAGAAGAAAACAGTAGAGATATACTCTAGGACGTTGGTCTGGGGAAAGTTTTTTTTTTGTCTAAGGTCTCAAAAGCACAGACAACCAAAGGAAAAACAAACAAATGGAATCAGGTTAAAAAGTTTCAGAAGAGTGTGGTGGCTCACACCTGTTATACCAGCACCATGGCACGCTGAGGCAGGAGAATCACTTGAGCCTGGGAGTTTTAGACTGGCCTAGATAACACAGTGAGACATAGTTCTAGCTCCACAAAAAATAAGTAATTAAAAAGTGCTTTTAAAGCTAAAATGTTTCTGTACAGCAAAGGTAACAATCAACAAAGTGAAGAGACAACCCACAGAATGGGAAAAAACAGCTACAAACTATCCATCTGACAGGGGGTTAATAACAACCAGAATATATAAGGAGTTCAAAGAGCTGGACAGCAAAAGAGCAAATAATCTGATTAAAACATGGGCAAAAGATCTGAACAGACATTTCTCAAAAGAATGCATCCAAATGGCCAATAAGTATATGAAACAATGCTCAATGTCACTAATCATCAGAGAACTGCAAATCAAAACCATCATGATATATTATTTCACTGCAGTTAAACTGAGTTTTATCAAAAAGACAGGGAATAACAGATGCTGGGAAGGATATGGAGAGAAAAGAATCCTTGTAAACTGTTAATAGGAATGTAAATCAGCACAGTCATTATGGAAAACTGTATGAAAGATTCCTAAAAAACTAAAAATAGAACTACCACAGGATCCAGCAATTCCAATACTGGGTATATATTCAAAAGAAAGAAAATCAATACATAAGAGAGATATCTGCATTCCCATGTTTTTTGCTGTACTATTCACAATAGCTAAAATATGAAATTAGCCTAAGTGCCCATCAATTGATAAATGAATAAAGAAAATGTGGTATGTATACAATGGAATATTATTCAGCCATAAAAAAGAATAAATTGTCATTTGCAGCACCATGGACACAGTGGAGAGCATTATGTTAAGTGAAATAAGCCAAGTACAGAAAGACAAATAATCACATCTTCTCACTCATATATGGGAGCTGAAAAAGTGGATGAAAATAGTGATTAGTTTGATGATTACCAGAGACTGGGAAAGGTAGGAGGGTGGACAAGATGAAGAGGGGTTGATAATGGGTACAAGGAACAGTTTAACGGAAGAAATAAAACCTAGTGTTTGATAGATTAGTAGGGTGACTATAGTTTACAAAAATCTACTGAATATTTCAAAATAGCTAGAAGAAAATAATTTGAATATTTCTAGCACAAATAAAAGTCACATATTTAAGGTAACTGACATCCCAGTTATACTGATTTGATATTTACAAATGACATGAGTGCATTAAAATATCACATATATTTCTAAAATATATACATTACACATTGATAGAAATTTAAAAGTAAATTTATTTTAAAACGAGACTTTCTATCTCTGGCACAAATTAAAAGTATCACTGTCATTTCTTTTTTAGAAAAGTAAACAAAAATAAATACAATTAAAAATTATTAAAATTTTAGTTAGATATTGCTGAAGGCTATGAGAGAAATGGGCAAGTGTTAAAAAGGTGCTAAGAATATACAAGCATCAAACAGACTTTTGGCTATCATAAGCAGATGAACTAAAAGAAAACTAGCAAATGTAATAACTTTCTTAAAATACTATCTAACATTTTTCTCTATTTTTCTATTTTTTTTTTGTTATAGATTTAGGGGGGAAATGCAGTTTTGTTACATGGATATATTACATAGCGGTGAAGTCTGGGCTTTTAGAGTAGGCATTACCCAAATAGTGTACATTGCACTCATTTATCCAATGTTTTAATACTGGATCAGGATAGACCTAAAATGTCTCATCACTAACTAACATCAGAAGTATGCATTACGTGCTTTAGGCAACACTAGGTTAACTATTATGACTCCATATTAAAAATATTCATGTAAACCATTATTGCTAACAAAGATGTTCAGAACAGAGTAGTAGGTATATTACTGCTGTATAATCTATTTTTATGAAAAAATATATACACCTCTTTTTAACAGAGAAGGCAGGACTCAGACTCACATCCTTCAACAACTATATCTAGCTTGAATTTTAATAACATTGTACTTGTAGGCATAGAGAAACTCTGGAAGAATATAACCCTAATAACTTTGGTGTATTCCTGGACTTGAGATTACACGTAATTTTCCTTTTGCTCATGTGAAATTTCCTTTTTTTATGCAATAGATTTTCTAATTTTTCTAAGAAGCAACTATTAGCCACTGATTTCCTAAACTGAATTTGAGCTCTTTAGTCATTCTGAGAGGAGAGAAACCAAAGAATAAAAACAGGTGTAAGTTTCCTTGTGCCTTAAGAAAAGGAAATATACTACTAGTATTAATATAACTATTATGCCAATTACAACAATGCCCAGAAAATCTGCCACACAAATAAAGCAATTTCTAATGATACTCATATTACTACCAAAATATGTGACAAATATATTAGCTACAGTATAACACACAACATATTTTATACTTATTTTGTCTGCTGTGGATAAAGTGCATGTACTGTTTACTTAATAAAGACATCTAATCTATAAATCAGAAATAGCTAATCACTAGCCTAGTAGAATATAAAAACAGATTATATTTAAATTTTTTCCCAGTTATTCAGTAACTACCCACTTATTCCACCTCATGTCTCCTTGAGGAACAGGTGCAAGACCAGTTGCCTCTATCTGTACATTCAGCAACTGGAATGCACTTAAACTACTTTGGAGGATAGCAAATTCATTCTTAAAAATAAACCAACCGGAATGCTGCTAAATATATTATCTGTAAATATTATCAGAATTCTAGGCACATTGTTTAAAAAGAAAAGATCCCTCAGAGAGAACGCAAAACCAAAAGAAATTAATAGCATTCTTGATATCTATGCTCAATTTCAGAAACTTAAAATTCCACATTGTCTACATTAGAAAATACATTTAGACAACAAAATATATGAGGGCAAAGATGAAAATTTGGTTTGAGATTTCAACTGTATTAGGGTATACATAATTTATAGTTAATATTTATTCAGATGTGCAAATATATAACAAATGAGAAAAAGGAAAACTTGGCATTATAAAAAGTTTAAAAATCTGAGAATGATATTCACTACTAAATGAATTCAAATTTAAAAGATAATGGGTAGATATGGAATAAAAAGAGGAATTTTTCTATTATAGTGCTTAGAATGAATCACTTCTAAGGACATTACATTACCATGGGATTGTTTCAGGCTTATGTTACTGATTATATGAAGTCATATTATTTTTCAGACTAACCAGAAGGTAAATTCAATGTGGGTAAGGGCTTTTCTTTTGTTCACTGCTATATATACAAAGCCTAAAATAACATTCAATAAGTACATGTTGAGTAAAAAGAAAATATAACTTATCTTTTACAGAAAAGTCACCACTAAGCAATAATTTAAAGCACCACTTCATAGGACTTGAGAACCAAACCAGTGTGAGAGGAATATTTAATTCTACTATATTAAAAACTCATAGTTTCAAAATTAACCATTTTCTAGTTACTTATTAAATGAATTAAAACACAAAAAATTATAATCTCCTTCCTCCACCAAAAGAAAAAAAGCAAAACAAAATTTAAATTCTCAGAAAAATAATACCTACAATAACTTTTTAGCAAGAGTTCTGTTTGGTAAAAATGTGAGAGAGAGAACAGGATCATATATATTCAATTTCTTATATTTACAGATATTTAAGCTATTTACTTTAAATCTGAAAAATGGCAAGCTACAAGATAAGGAAAAATTCTACTCAATTAGGTAATCATCTTATACTGAAATGATGCACTTTAAATTTCCGAGAAAACATTTATTCTAAAACATGGTAAAAATTCAGACTACAGCCATCTGTGTTTGTCACTTGGAAGCCAATTATAAAAATGTTAACATATGTAGTCAAAGAAATACTTGCAAGATTTACTAGAAAGATATTATGTCCATATATAATTGTCTTTCAAAACTGGTTTGGTTCTCAAGCAAATGTCTTACCCTGACCAAAACATGAATAAATAAGTAAATACAAATAATAACTCATTCCTTAAACTTAAGATTTTTAACTTTATAAATGATCATTCTGAATAAAACAATGAATTTTCAAAATGCTGTATAAAATATGCCAAGTTTTTGTCCAGGCGCAGTGGCTAATGCCTGTAACCCCTGCACTTTGGAAGTCCGAGGCAAGTGATTGCCTGAGGTCAGGAGATGGAGACCAGCCTGACCAACATGGTGAAACCTGGTCTCTACTCAAAATACAAATATTAGCTGGGCATGGCGGGGCATGCCTGTGATCCCAGCTACTCAGGAGGCTGAGGCATGAGAATCACTTTAACCCACAAGGCGGAGGTTGCAGTGAGTTGACATGGTGCCACTGTACTCCAGCCTGGGTGACAGAATGAGACTCCGTCTCAAAAAAAAAAAAAAAAAAAAAAGCAAAGTTTTTATAATGTCACTTCAAAAAATCAACTATTTGGAATCTGTTCCGTTTCTTGAGTATTCATGGTTTACCATGTGCCAGGCACCGTGCTAGACATGTGTCAAAATATATGATCTTAACAGTTGGACCTTTTAGTCTACCATTATTTAATAACAGTCACTTATTTCATCAAGTTGTGAGAAATAAATGAGGTAAAAATTAATACACATTTTCATAAAGAGTCATATGTATATTTAAGATATATGGGAACTTGTTCTGATTTCTTCATAGAAGGCTTTCCAAAAGAGATATGGTTGTAGAGTTTTACCTGTGAAGAAAATAACCTGGCATATGTCAGGTAGTAAGTAGTTTATTTATTCAACAGATATTTATTAACTGCCCATCATGTATGCAACTTTATGCTAAGGTAAGACATGCCGTGAGGAATGAGAGAGATATAAACCTTACTCTCACGAATTGTAATACAGGTGGGAAAAACAAATTAAATATAGATAAACACAGAAATACAATCATTTCAAGTGATAAAAAGTGCTTTAAAGAAAAAGGTACTAAGAGAGCCTAAGATAGAAAAGATTTGATTTAGATGGGGTAATGTGGGGAGAAGTCAGGAAATGTTGAAAGAATGTGGAAACTGAGATTTAAAGATGAATATGGGTTTTCTGCCCAAGATCATTAGCGGTAAGCAGCAAAATAAAATGGAACAACAATATCTGGCTCAAAATCCAACTTTCCATTATACCATGTGCTTTCCATGCATTCTCGTCTCGCTTTTCCTTCATTTGTTATTACACCCCACAATCCTAGAACACTAAAGGACATAAGCAAGTGATATCACCAAACAGACAAATGCTTTTATTGACAAGACTGGAGAGAAAATAAAAACAAAAATAATGACACAAATATACTCAAAAGAGAATGGTACAAAATATTACTTAAATGTGTTATGTTTCCAATATTCGAAAATAGCGGTAAATAGAGCTATCTTTTGTTTTTGTTGTAGAAAAGTTAAGAAATACTAAGTAATTCTAATTATGACAACTACATATACTTGTCAATGCTGCCTTTAAACGTTTCTAATATTCCTTAATGAATGATAAACAAGAATGCTATACAAACTACTACAACAAAACTCCAGTAGCCTAACTAGGGAAATAAAAAGATTCTAACAGTTGTCCCAAAGACCATTTGTAAATTAAGTTGAAGTAAGGCAACTGAAAGCAAAGAAGACAAAAGCAACATTTTAAGGATGCTCTAAAGTATTCTTAAATACCACAAAGATACAAACCGTTGGAAAATAACAGTGCCAAAGAGGCGTGAGACAACCACGAATGGAAAAGACCACAGGACTTTACACTACTGAGCAGTCCAGTCCTACTTACAGCCTATAATATCATTTAATATAATTTTTTTTTAAATAAAGGTTTTGGAATACCTTCATGTCTAAAAAGCAAACAAACTCTGCAGTGTCAGGAACCACCTTAATGTTGCATATTTTAACACAATTTCATTGCCTGCCACATAGTAGACACATATATTTATTTGCTGAATGAAAATAATGTTTCAAAAAGAGTATGTGCTTTGGGAGACTAAACTAGGCGGATCACTTGAAGCCAGGAGTTTGAGGCCAGCCAGAACAGCATAAAAAGATCCATCTCTTTAAAAAGAATTTTTTAAAAAATTAGTCTGGAGTAGTGGCCCACACCTGTGGTCCCAGCTACTTGACAGACTGAGGTGGAAGGACTGCTTGAGGCCAGGAGTAAGGCTGCAGTGAGCTAGGATCACAACACTGCACTCCACTACAGCCTGGGCAACAGAGTGAGACCCTGCCTCAAAATATAGTAATAATAATAAAATTATAATTATTTTAAAAACCAAGGTGATATATCAGGTCCATGGTTACACTATTGCACAACCATGTAATGTAATAATACGCAGCCAACAAAAATAATGTTTTCAAGTCAGTGTGGTGGCTCATGCCTGTAATCCTAGCACTTTGGGAGACTGAGGTGGGTGTATTGCTTGAGCCCAGTAATTCGAGACCAACTTGGGCAGCATAGTGAAACCCCATTTCTACAAAAAATACAAAAATTAGCCGGGCTTGGTGGCACGTGCCTGTGGTCCCAGCTACTTGGCAGGTTGAGGTGGGAGGATCACTTGAGCCTGGGAGGTGGAGACTGGAGTGAGCAAAGATCATGCTACTGTATTCCAGCCTGGGTGACAAAGTGAGACCCTGTCTCAAATAATAATAATAATAATGATGATGTTTTCAAAAAAATCTTTTTTTTTTTTTAAATTTTACTTTAGGTTCTGGGGTACATGTGTAGGTCATGCAGGGTTGTTGCATAGGTGCATACTATATCCAGTATTTCTCCCCATGTTATCCCTCCCCACCCTTCCCACCTCCTGCTGTCCCTCCCCAGCCCACCCCCTCTACTGTCCCCAGTGTGTGCTCCTCCTCTCTCTGAGTCCACGTGTTCTCACTGTTCAACACCCGCCTATGAGTGAGAACATGCAGTGTTTGGTTTTCTGTTCTTGTGTCAATTTGCTGAGAATGATGGTTTCCAGATTCATCCAAGTCCCTACAAAGGACACGAACTCATCGTTTTTTATGGCTGCGCAGTATCCCATGGTGTATATGTGCCACATTTTCTTTGTCCAGTCTATCACTGATGGGCATTTGGGTTGGTTCCAGGTCTTTGCTATTGTAAACAGGGCTGCAGTGAACATACGTGTGTATGTGTCTTTATAGCAGAACAATTTATAGTTCTTTGGGTATATACCCAGTAATGGGATTGCTGGGTCAAATGGAATCTCTATTTCTAGATCCTTGAGAAATCACCACACTGTCTTCCACCATGGTTGAACTCAAAAAAATCTTAATGAGGGAAAATGCTCTCAATATAAACTTGGGTAAAAAAGAATAAAGCTGTATATATAGAGTAAGATTTAAGTAAAGTTTTAAAACATACTTATGCATAGAAACAAAGAACAGGCAACAACAAACTATTAAAATCATTACTTGTGGGTTATAAGACAACAGGTAATTATTTTTTCTCTTTGAAAGATCTTTACTACCTGCCTCCCTCACACAACTGTAAAGAATATTCACTAATAAATGCATCGTGGGCCCATATGCCAATATCACCATTTTTTAAAGAATATATACAAAAACATACCCACTAGAAATCTTATCCCTAAAGAAAGAAAGTGCTATTTAGACGCCACCTATCTCTGCTTCACTTTACAGTCATCTCAGTTACGGCTAACAATGAATAGAGAGAAGAATGGCAATTTGCCCCAATGTTATCTACCCTAAGCATATTATTAAGTTTAATCCCATTAAAAATAAACAACAAATAACACTGCACAGTTCATGTAAAGGAGAATCCCCAAAGCAAGGTATATTTGTAACATACAGACACTCTCTAAACAGCATAAAATACATGGCAGTTTACCATCTGAGGTTAACTCATTTATAAACCTACATTATACATTAATTCCTTTTATATGCATATATTTTTATAAGAAATATTTACTAAATAATAAAAGAACAGCTGCATCTGGTCAGTACAGTGGTCTCAGTCGATGTACATAGGGTATCCAGCATCCATCATCAGCTCCCATGGCCATCTGTCAGAGATCATTTATGTGATGAAACCAGGCATGTAATAAACACGCAAATATCAGTTTGCTTTTGACTTCACTCCTTCTTCTTACTCCATTCCTGAATGCAGTCACTGACTTCAGATCCCAAGGACTGAAGGACCTTGGGATCACGATCTCCGCACATCTCTAAACCCTTGGTACATGGTATGCATTAGAAGACAGAAAAAATTAGCACACTGATGGTATTTATAATAGTAAAAACTGGAAACAACCCAAATACTTACTGACCTCACAATGGATGCTGATGTAAATTCCTACAATAGAATACTATGCAGAAGTGAACATGCTCTACATGATACTGAACAAAAAGCAAATCACTGATGACTTCATAAGATACCATTAAGTTCAAGCACAGGAAAACTAATATACTGTGTGTGTACATGTATGTGGTATAGAAAAGTAAGGAAATAAACAAATTCAAAACTATAGGTCTCTCAAGTGGTGAGGGGGTGGGATTAGGTAAAGAAAGTTTTCAAATATATTCATATGTGTATGCTTCTTCAGCAGAGTGATAGGTATAGAAGTGTTCTTCTTATCATCAGTCTTTATTTTACATATACATTTTACATATATTATTTTGTAGAAGAAACATTTAAGTATTTTTAAAGTACACAGAACTTCCTTCTGAGGGAACTGGCCAGTGCTCATAGCTTCTCCCATCCATAACACCCCTGCCTCTCCTCCCAACCTAAGTTTGATAAGGAAAGGAAGGTAAATCAGTTAGATTATTCTCTTAGAATCAGGGAACAAGGAGGTAAGAAAGCTGTCCAGAAAGAAAACATGAGGAGATTCATCCTACATAAAGGATTCTAAAATAAGTGTGTCATGCAATAATCATATAAATCTACAGATACTCCTAAAACCATCTATAAAGTACAGTTTACATAATCAACCTACTAAACATGTTACAGACTATAAAACACTTCTCTCTGTATCCAACACAGTTTTCCTTCTGGCATTGAATCATCCCTATTCCTTCAGTTCCACACCAAGTAAAGTATCTGGCTTAGAAGAGGTCATGATATATAATCATAGGTTTGTAGAATCAAGCAAAGTGGCTATGTTATTGGGTTCTCAAGTTTACTGCTTACTGGGGATCTTTACAAAAAACAGTGAGGTCTGACATCCCAGATTTTCTGATTTTGGTATGGGATGTAATGTAGGCATCAAAAAATTTGTAAAGCTTCCTAGGTGTTTCCTATATGCAGCAAAATTTGGGAGCCTCTTGGCTAGATGATTACTCTATAAGTAGAGGTATTTCTGTGATTTATGTAATTTTTATTTCCCCCCTTCTTTTTTCTTTTTAAAGTATATTTAGTGGGGCTGGGCACAGTGGCTCAAGCCTGTTAACTCCAGTACTTCAGGAGGCTGAGGCAGAAGGATCACTTGAGCCCACGACCAACTTAGGCAACGCAGTGAGACCCTGCCTGTATAAAAAATAATTGGGCATGGTTGTGGGCACCTGTAGTCCCAGCTACTTGGGTGGCTGAGGTGGGAAGATCACTTGAACCCAGGAGGCTGAGGCTGCAGTGAGCCATGATCATGTCACTGCACTCTAGCCTAAGCAACAGAGTGAGACCCTGCCACAAAATAAATAAATAAATAAGTAAATGAATGAATGAATGTATATTTAGTAGGAAACAATTCCATTTGATAGAACAGATTTGGAGACTCATCCCATAATTTTGGTCATGTGCAAACTGATGCATAGGCAAGGAAGCTGAACTACAAAGAGAAGAGTATAAGACATTGTGAAAGTGGCCGGGTGTGGTGGCTCATGCCTGTAATCCCAGCACTTTGGGAGGCCGAGGCGGGCAGATTGCCTGAGGTCAGGAGTTTGAGATCAGCCTGGCCAATATGGTGAAACCCCGTCTCTGTTAAAAACACAAAAATTAGCTGAGCATGGTGGCACGAGCCTGTAATCCAGCTACTTGGGAGGCTGAGGTAGGAGAATTGCTTGAACCCAGGAAGCGAAGGCTGCAGTGAGCCGAGATGGTGCCACTGCACTCTAGCCTGGGTGACAGAGCAAGACTCCGTCTCAGGAAAAAAAAAAAAAAAAGATATTGTGAAAGTGAAAGAAAAAAATAATGGAGAGAATGGCATCAGTTTCCATTGGCTTTTGAGTTTCCATGAGGCCCAGCTATACTCTGACCTTTCTCTGAAATCTCTGCATCTTTACAATAACCCTCTCTTTTCTCTCCTTCACTTAACTAGTTTTGTTTTGTTTGGGAAAAAAAGAGCTCTGCTAGAATTAGATTACTAACACTTGGCTATTTTAATCAAGTAAATATTTTATGTTAAAAAATCACGATAGTTATTACTTCATTTATGTACATGTGCACATATATGTACAACAATAACATACAACCACAATGTATGTACAGCAATAAGCTATAACTGCCACCTAGTGGCAGCATACCTATCTTAAGATGAGGTGTTTTGTTTTGTTTTGTTTTGTTTTGTTTTTGTAAAGAAATAACATTAGAGGTTAACCATGACAAATACACATTCTTTAACAGTTTTTCACAACTTTTAGGATAACATCCACACCATTTTAAATGTCATATGTGGCTCCTCATTAACTGATCCCTATTTCCCCAATCTAATTTTCTGCTGTGTAGCTTAATCCTCTGTACTCCAGCATGACAATGATGATAATGACTGACACTTCTTGAACACTTCTTATAGACTGATGATTTTCTAAATGCTTTATACTTATTAATGAATCCTCACAACAACCCCAATTACCAAGGCAGGTACTATTACTGTTCTCATTTTCCAGAGGAGGAACAGAGAGGTTAAGTAAATAGCTGAAGTCAAAAAACTAGTAAATGGCAGAGTCAGGATTTGAGCATAGATGGTCTGGTCTAGTCCAACCTCATAACCACTACAATTATCACAACAAAATCTTTGAAAAATTCCATTAGGATGTATAATATGGAACTTCTAATACAAAATGTACAAAACTGATTCCACAATCTTGCCTAGGGTCAACAACTGAAGTCTTGACCACATTTTTCTTGGTAGTAACACAAATGTTCTCTCCATGCTCACTATCCTTTAGTTTTCAGATCCAGCCAGTCACCACTTCTGCTGATTTTACCTTCTAAATATTTATTGATGTATCCTTACTTCTGATTCTGCCTCACGGTCTGTCATTTGTACTTTCAACAGCCTCATAAATGGTTTTATCCTCCTCAACATATCCTCCACACAGTTGTCAAATACATCTATCTAAAAGGCAAATCTAGCTAACCATATTATTCCCCAGCTTAAAAACTCATCAGTAAGCCAGGTGGAGTGGCTCGTGCCTGTAGTCCCAGCTACTTGGGAGGCTGAGACAGGAGGATTGCTTGAACCTGGGAGCTCAAGGCTGCAAGTATCTATGATCACGCCACTGCACTCCAGCCTGGGTGAAAGAGTGAGACCCTCCCTCTAAAAAATATATAAAACACAAAAACCCCTCATTAATAGATCCCCACAATCTACAAGACAAAATTCAATCTCCTTAACACAGAGTCAAGGATCTTCAAGATGGAACCCTAGCCTACTACTCTATAGTCTCATCTCTTGCCACATCTTGCTGATAGCTTCATACTCCAATAATACCAAACAAAGTAGGTAATACAATACCTTCCCCAAAACAAGTCAAACGATCCACATCTCTGTGCTTTTTCCATTTTGCCTCATTCTTCTGGAAGTTTCTACACACCTTCCACTCCCTTCTCACCTGGGCAGTTCCTCCCTATCCTTTAAGGCTTCATTCAGTGTTTATCCATCCAGAAAGCCTTCCCTAACTGCCAAGATGGAATCAGATATCCCTCCTCTGTGTTTTTTCATGGACCTAGAATTATATTACCCACCATGTATTTATAATGATCTCTTTACGTGTCTGCCTACTAAATAAATTACGCTTGGCAGAGTCCATGTCTCTCATATCCTACAGTCTTAGGAAAGTGTCTAGCAAGTAATAAGTGCTCAATCATATTAACTGAATGAGTAAATAAATAGCTCCCTGTACTTCACTCTGAATACTTAACCTACTATATTGTGATTTACTTTCTACTGTACTCGAATGTCAAAGTATCAAAGGCAGCCTTGTGACTTCATCTCTGAATTCCCACTGACTTGTATACAGTAGAGGCTCGAATAAATATTAACTTATCTAAGATTTGATAAGACTTAAAAGAATGAAGGAGAGGATTAAAAAAATGAAAAGGGTGTTTTAAGACTAATCCAGTGACAATATATAGGATGAACCAGAGAAAATGAATAGAAATAAGGAGTCCAGATAGATAAGGTGATGTGGGCCTGATTTTATTGGACTGCAATATTAGAATAGAAAGAAAAAGGCTAAGTGTGAGACAAATTTTTAATTTAAAAAGTAGGATTTGGGGCCAGGCATGGTGGCTCACGCCTGTAATCCCAGCACTTTGGGAGGCCAAGATGGGTGGATCATGAGGTCAGGAGTTTGAGATATGGTGAAACCCCATCTTTACTAGAAATACAAAAATTATCCGGGCATAGTGGCGTGCGTCTAGTCCCAGCTACTCAGGAGGCAGAGGCAGGAGAATCACTTGAACCCAGGAGGCAGAGGTTGCAGTGAGCCAAGACTGCGCCACTGCACTCCAGCCTGGGTGACAGAGACTTCATCTTAAAAAAAAAAAAAAAAAAAAGTAGAATTTGGTTATAATAATTTAAAGGCTTTTCCAACCGGGATGCTTTCTGAATATATTAATTGGTATAAACTAAACTACTGAGCCTAGAAAATATGATGGTACATGAGACAGAAAAGAGACTGGCCAGGAGTGGTAGCTCATACCTCTAATTCAGCACACTGGGAGGCCAAGGCAGGAGAACTGCGTGAGCCCAGGAGTTCAAGACCAGCCTGGGCAACATGGCAAATCCCTGTCTCTACAAAAAGTTTAAAAATTAGCAGGGCGTGGTGCTGAGCACTGGCTGAAGTGAGAGGATCAACTGAGTTCAGGAAGTCAAGGCTGCAATGAACCATGATCATGCCACCGTACACCAGCTGGGGAAACAGAGTTTGATCCTGTCTCATAAATTAAATAAAAGAAAAAAAGGCGAAAAAAAAAAAAAAAAGAGAGAGGGAGAAGAGAGAAAGAGTGAGACAGAGAAAGACAACTTAGAACACTTAAAAAATTTAAGTACAAATCCTAGAGAAAAATAAGTAGAT
This sequence comes from Cacajao melanocephalus, assembly GCA_963573385.1. NCBI lineage: Eukaryota > Metazoa > Chordata > Mammalia > Primates > Pitheciidae > Cacajao > Cacajao melanocephalus. The sequence goes on along the minus strand of CAUYLG010024511.1, from coordinate 127,608 downwards.
AAACTCTTCTATCATACAATTAAAATCCTGAGGCCTACTAAAATTACCTATCTTATTTCACCCTTTGAATTTATTAAAAAACTATTAAGTTCTTCTCAACTAAAAAAAACTCTCAAATTATCTTTTATTTTTCTCAAACTTTATTATAAAAATTACTAATGGTTGTTTAAAGTGGAAAAGTGAGCGTTCTCTTGTTAAGAGTCATTAGAAATGTTTACATATGTATTTTCACTGTGAAAGGAATTGATACAAATTAAAATTAAATCTTAGTTTGGCAAATATAAAAAAATTTCACACCAAAAGTATTTCCAATATTTTAAAGCTGTCTATGAATAGAAAAAAGAGTTTCTCTAACTTTCAGCCCAAACTCATTATTTCATATATAAACTCTCAGTAGATATTTGCTAGTGTAGTTTTAAGATGTTTTGTAATACCTTGCCATTTAGAAGATGATCTACTAATTTGGCTCTCAAGAAACCAATATATACATATACAGTCAAGAGAATATAAATGGCATAGGAATTAACTGAGATTGCTGCCACATGCCGACTGCAATCCCCAACAAGGTCTCTTTCACACAGAAAATTTGATTCATGATACATATGAAGAACTACTATTTTAGTTCTAATTGATCCCTGTCACTATCTTCTCTGGGGAAATAACTAATAACGCAATACCAACTTGAATAAAAGTAAGACCTTGGAGGAATAAATACAGCTTAATCACAGAGCCCACAATGAGCAATCCTAATAAACAACAAGGAATTCTGTAGTGTGTTCAGTACCAAGAAATAGGAGAGAGAGCCTAGATTTTATACCCTATTAGTTTTTCAGAGATCTGTAAATCAGAGAACCTATGCAATCAATCTTTACAGATTAGGACTTCATATAGCAAAGTTGAGTATGGTTCTGAATCATCAAAACAATAGTCTTGGGGGCTTTAAGAAATGATTTCTTAAAAGGGGGAAAAACTCTTAGATTTAGAGAGAAACTTTCAGACCACACAAATATCTCAGAGAACAGTAAACCACAATAGACATCATAACTCTGATGGTAACTGAAAACAAATACTATATTGTTCATGAACAAAAAGGAAAAAGAAATTTCACACAGTACAAAAGAATCTATAGACTTAAATAAGTAACGTAAGCAAAACTACTCCTGAGATAATGCTAATTTTTTTAATACTCTTGAATATTTAACACTTTTGAATACTGTTAAACCCACAACAAATCAACCAAAGCTTTAGGCAGTGTACTTAGAAGGGCACTAAGTGTTGCAAGTTACATTTTGGCGATGACTACAACCAAGGTAAAAGGGGTGTCAATATGACAACAAAAACATCTTATACTGGTGAAATATCTACAGATCCGCCATTTTCATATACTAAAATAACAGGTCTTTTCATTACTGTAGACTAAGTTACTTTTTTCTCACAGTGTAAATGGATTGGCAATAATCAAGCCAAAAATCCAACAGGTGCCCCTTTGACCAACTGCATGCACTTGTAAAACAGCTGGACATGGAATGGAATGACTCACTGGCCAACAAAGAAATCAAACTTTAGCATCATGCTTTAATCAACTCACTAAGAACCTATTATTCAAAGGAAGCAATAAATTAAATTTTGCCAAAGCCCAAAAGGCCTAAAAAAATATATATATATATATATACAAATATCTTCCACGTGTGTGTGTGTGTGTGTGTGTGTGTGTGTGAGATATTCCCACTGGGGATATGTGTTTCTGCCATTCCTCTCTGGCACTTCAGTGTACATGCTCTCTCTCCACATATATAGAAAAGACACACACACACACACATACCCCTACACACACGTATTAGCATATATATATAATTAATTATAAATATAATTAATATTAGATAAAAGAAGTTGGTAATAACCCAATTAAAAAATGGGCAAAGAACATTAATAGACACTTCTCCAAAGAAGATCTACAAATGGGCTGGGTGTGTGGCTCACGCCTGTAATCCAAGCACTTTGGGAGGCTGAGGTAGGCGGATCACCTGAGGTCAGGAGTACTAGACCAGCCTGGCCAACATGGTGAAACCTCATCTCTACTAAAAAATTACAAAAAAATTAGCCAGGCATGGTGGTGGGTGCCTGTAATCCCAGCCACTTGGGAGGCTGAGGCAGAAGAATTGCTTGAACCTAGGAGGCAGAGGTTGCAGTGAGACTGCGTCATTGCACTCCATCCTGGGAGACAAGGGTAAAACTTTATCTCAAAAAAAAAAAAAAAAAGAAGAAGAAGATCTACACATGGCCAAAAAGCACATTAAAAGATGATACTCAACATCATTACTCATTAGGAAAATACAAATCAAAACCACAATTAGAAACCACTTGATATCCACAAGGATGACTATATTAAAAAACAAACAAACAAACAAACAGAAAATACAAGTGTTAGTGAGGCCACGGAAAAATTGGAACTTCCCATACATTGCTGATGGGAAGGTAAAATGGTACAGTCATTATGGAAACAGTTTGGTGATTCCTCAAAAAGTTGAAATAGAACTACCATATTACCTTGCTCAGTTCTACTCCTAGGTATATACCTAAGAGAAATGAAAATAGGTACTCAAATACATCCATATAAATGTTCACAGCAACACTATTCACAATATCCAAAAGGTAGAAACAACCCAAATGCCTATCAATGGATAAACAAATTATGGTATATACATATAATGGAATTTTTTCAGCCATAAAAAGGAATGAAGTACTGATATATGCAACAAAATGGATAAACCTTGAAAATATACTAAGAGAAAGAAGCCAGACACAAAGTGTTATATTTTATATGATCCCATTTATATGAAATATCTAGAATTGGTCAACCCAGAGAGCATTTTCGTGATTGTTAGTGGCTAGAGGGAAGAAGCAATGAAGCATATCTCCTTAATGGGCACAGGGTTTTATTTTGGGATGATAAAAATGTTTGAGAACCAGACAGAAGTGGTAGTTGCGTAACATTGTGTTAAGCCACTGAACTGTTCACTTTAAGATGGTAAATTTTTCTTATGAATTTTACCTCAATTAAAAAAATAATAGTCATAGCTTCTTTATATCTAGCACCTAGAGAACTCAAAAAGCTCCCAACCATTATTTCATTTATCCTTCAAAACACCTGTTGAGATACACATCATAAGATTATTCCAACAGACAATAAGGCACAGAATTTGTGACCATTTAAATAAATGCGTGCTAAGTAAAAGTTCATAGCTGCAGTTGTAGGCGTTCAAAAATGTTGGTTGAATGAACGAACAAATAAATGTCTCCAAAGTCCACTTCTACCAGGCCAAATAGCTGTATTATAAATTCTTTCTCTTTCTCCCTCTCTCCAGCATGCGCGCACACACACACACACACACACACCAGATGCCAAACCACTTTCATAAATAAGTTTTGAAAAATTCCATAGCTTTTCCAAATTAAAGTTTTTAAAGGGATGTTAACCAATTACGTGAAGTGACTAATCTTAATTTTAGTGGAATCTTACTAAGAAATGAATATAAATAATATCCCTTATCATTTAACAATTTACCATAACCTTTTCTAGCTATATTAGAAGAAATTCACTTACATTTCAATATTCAGTAGCCTATCATAGATAAATACTTTGTAGTCATAGTTTAGCTTTTATTATGAACCTCTTTATTTATAAAAGATATTTTTGTTTGAAAAAGTTTTTTGTTCCATTCCTGTCATATTTCAATCACTTGGATGTATCCTATCTTTTTCACTTCCTCTTTTCCATGAGCTATCATTCAACTCTCAGTTTCACTGACAGGGCATCACATTCCTTCCTCCACATTAACTCTCTAAACACCGTGTTTTGCTTTGTTCCAACAAAGGCTGAGCTGGGTGCAGTGGCTCACACCTATTATCCTGGCACTTTGGGAGGCTAAGGCAGGAGGATCTCTTGAGCTCAGGAGTTCACGACCAGCCTGGGCAACATGGTGAAATCCCGTCTCTACAAAAAAATTTCAAAAATTAGTTACGTGTGGTGGTGCACATCTGTAGTCCCAAGTGCTCAGGAAGTTGAGACAGGAGGATTGCTTGAGCTCAAGAGGTCGAGGCAGGCTGCCACTCCAGCCTGGACAACAGAGCAAGACCTCATCTCAAAAAAAAAAAAAAAGTCTGAAGGTCATAAATTAGTTTTAAGTCACAGGCAATGCACCATTGCTACAATAAATGTTGATGAAAATATCAAACTGCTGTATCTACTCTGAATGCAAAGTAAGCTCTGTCACACAGAATGCTTAAAACTAGAATGCTTAAAACAGGATGGGAAAACACTTTCTTAGCTGTGAAACACAGTATCTGAAATATGCAAAGAACAGTTTTATACCATTACCAGCTTTGTCTATCACAGTGGAAACAGTAATTCAGAAGTCCTGCTGTCAATAATCAATATACAGCTTGCATGGAGCATCATCCTTTTTTTTTATACACTACTCTTCAAATGGAAAATGCTTATTAAACAAAAGTCATATAATTACAAATTATTGAATACAATAGGCAATAATTTTTTAATAATTATTCAGCAAATAATGCCCATTATATAAAATACTAAATAGAACTTAAAAAATTATGCCTATTGCAAATTCACAACAGTAATAATTTTACAGTAAATATACAACTGTCCTCTATTTAATTCTGTTCACTTAAATTACAATACTTCCTTTACGTGACATGAATAATTTTAATTGGAAAAAAATGAAGTCATTTAAAGTGGAGTTAAAATAGTTGGTTCAGCATAAGGACAACCTATGTAGTGCCATCCCCATCAAAACATTGTAGAGGGAGTTAGACCAGCTCTGAAAATATTTACTTAATACATAACGCAGTAATGTCTTCAATCTCCTGGGGTCATGCTTCTTGCAACATCAAAACTGAGGAAATCACTGAGGACCCAATAACAAAAAACAACCATCAAGCAGCAAAAAACTAAACTAAACTGCCCTAAAGCCCATTCGGCAGGCTCTATTGGCCTCTGTTTCTGTTTTGTTCTGTTTTTTTGAGACATTGTTACCCAGGCTGGAGTACAGTGGCATGATTTCGGTGCACTGTAACCTCTGCCTCCTGGGTTCAAGCGTTTCTCCTGCCTCTGCCTCCCCAGTAGCTGGGATTAGTGCCCACCACCACGCCCAGCTAATTTTTTGTATTTTTTAATAGAGACAGGGTTTCACCATGTTGGCCAGGCTGGTCTCAAACTCCTGACCTCAGGTGATCCAACCACCTTGATGTCCTAAAGTGCTTGGATTACAGGCATGAGCCACTGTACCAAACGGTTTTGTTTTTTATACTTTTTTATTTTTAGAGATAAAGTGCTTGGATTACAGGCATGAGCCACTGTACCCAAACGGTTTTGTTTTTTATACTTTTTTATTTTTAGAGATGGGGTTTCACTACATTGCCTAGGCTGGTCTAGAACCCCTGAGCTCAAGCAATCCTCTCACCTCAGCCTCCTCAATTGCTGGGATTACAAAAGCCTAAGGCCTTTGTATTTTGTTTGTTTTTTTTACATAGCTTTCTATCAACCTCAGTTCTGGGATCTTTAGTCATAGCAAATCTAAAACAGCAAATCAGGAAACGAAGCAGATGAGTAAGAGCATGCCCATTGCAATAAGAACTAACAGCAAGGAAAGAATAAGAACAACAAAAACATAAAGGTGATCTATACAATGTCTAATAATATAATCCCAGCTATATAATTAATACACGCCGCACTGAAATAAGAATTACAATTCCAGGCCTACACTAAAGAGGAAACCTAGTTATTCTATGCCTCATTTTCCTGTTTTGGATAATGGTCATACACCATATGTTTAATATAATGTATTTGATAAGCCCTTACGGTTTTTTTAAAATGGCATTTAAGGCTGAGTGCGGTGGCTCAGGCCTGTAATCCCGGCACTTTGGGAGGCCAACGCAGGCAGATCACTTGTGGGCAGGAGTTTGAGGCCAGCCTGGCCAACATGGTGAAACCCCATCTCTACTAAAAACCACAAAAATTAGCCAGGTGTGGTGGTACATGCCTGTAATCCCAGCTACGTGGGAGGCTGAGGGACGAGAATTGCTTGAAAGGGGGAGGTAGAGTCAGCAGTGAGCTGAGATCGCACCATTGCACTCCAGCCTGGGAGACAGGCTGTCAAAAAAAAAAAAAAAAAAAAAAAAGGGCATTTGAACATCCTTTTCTATTCATAAAAAAGATACATTGTATCAAGAATTTGGAAAATACTAAAATTATAAAGAAAATTAAAATTGCCTATAACCCACCACCTAGAGATAACCACGATTTACATCCTGGTGCTTTTTTTCAGGTGTCTTTATATATAAATATATACATATACCTTTTTCTGGTAACTTTTTTCTTTTTAACCTGGCATCATTTGTTGGCATTTTCCGAACTCAAAAAGTCTTTGTAGAATTAAATACCATAACTTATTAACCCATTATTACAGATTTTGGCTAGAAGGAAACATTTTATAAGGTATACTACACATTATAAGCATACATGACAAACTATTTAAAAAGAGATCATTTAGGCCTGGCAAGGTGGCTCAAGCCTGTAATCCCAGCACTTTGGGACGCTGAGGTGGACAGATCATGAGGTCAGGTGATCGAGAGCATCCTGGATAACATGGTGAAAACCCATCTCTACTAAAAATACAAAAAATTAGCTGGGAGTGGTGGCATGCACCTATAGTCCCAGCTACTCAGGAGGTTGAGCCAGGAGAATCTCTTGAACCCGGCAGGCGGAGGTTGCAGTGAGCTGACATTGCGCCACTGCACTCCAGCCTGGGCAATGGAGAGAGACTCCACCTCGGAAAGAAAAAAAAAGTGATCATTTATAAGGTTTAGATAAAGAAAGGGAATTTTTCAATGGAACAATTTACCAATAAATTACCCCCAAAAAGATTTAAAAGTTGTGGTTTGTGAAAGTAGACTATCAAATACAACACTTGGAGAACCAAGTCACAGATAAATTTTGGAAAATGATCATTTTAAGTTGTTTCTGACGCCAGCAATATGGATTTCACATTAAGAGAATTCTAGATTACTGTTATTAAATTATATCCAGGCTAGTAAAGTAACACTTATTAACGACACATTAATCATTCTGCTCATTCATTAAGCAAATATGTATAACTACTATTTGAAAGGCATTATATTAGGGTACATTAATATCAATAGTAAGAGCCTTCTTAGTAATTCTATAAAATGAGATAGCACCATTTAAAATATTTTAACAAAATGTGGGAAAAAATCCCCCCAAATCCTACTGCATCTCATCCCTCTTTGTGCCTGACATCCAGAGTCTGTCTCTCTCATTAAACAGTGAACAACTTGAGACCAGACACTGTCACCACCTCTAGGTATAAAATAGGGGTTCAATATAAGTTTGCTGAATGACATAATCCAGAGTTTTTCAGTTCTAATCTGAAAGCACATATTTATATAATGAAATAATATATATACTATTTTTGATAATGCCATTTCGACACTATTTTTCATGTTCCTATCAGTCTTCATAATCTTAATGGCTGTAAAATATTTCATCATATTAATATAACTTAGAAAAATGAGTCTCTTCATGTTGTCTTTAAAAGTTATTTCCAGTGGGTTTTTTGTTTTGTTTTGTTTTTGTTTTTGAAACAGGATCTCATTCTGTTGCCCAGGCTGGAGTGCAGTGGCATGATGATGGCTTACTGCAGCCTCGAACTCCTGGGCTAAAGTGATCCTCTCACCCAGACTACCGAGTGGCTGGGACTACAGGTACACACCACCATGCCCAGCTATTTTTTTAAGAAAAATTTTGTAGAGTCTCACTATGCTGCCCAGGCTGGTCTTGAATTCCTGGTGTCAAGCGATCCTCCCGCCCCAGGCTCCCAATGTCAGCATTTTTATATTGTATAACTAATGTTGCAGCAAACATACCTTGCCTTACAAGTCTCATAGACTTATATCTCACCGGAAAAACTGGGCTCAATTTTAAAAGAAGATAATCTTTTACAACAAAAATTCATCTTAAAAAGGTTTGTACCCCATATATAGAATTTTGAAAGACAAACACACAAAGAAAGTAGAATTGTATTTTGCCAAATCAACTACAACTGGAAGCAATTTAAATAAATCCTCTATTATGAAATCTGTATGTCCAAAGTAAACCATGTTTCATAGAACTACTTCACATACATTTAGGAAAGATACTACTGGGGGCAGGTAATAAAAATTCTGAGGTAACAAATAAGACATCTAATCAGATCTTCCATGCTTTTGGAGGGAGTATACACTTTACCTCCACTAATTCCTTAGATGCATAGAGCTTACTCAGCCCCTCAGATTGCACAAGTGTAAGCTTTGGGCTTCTAAAGATACCCTGATTCCCCTTTCCCACCATGTATAGATTCAAAAGTAAAAATTTACCTGGCTACATACAAGCATTTAAGCCTGGACCTCAAAGAGAGGGAGCTTATGGGAAAGCCAATTATATTTTAGAAATATGAAGCTTGTGTGTGTGTGTGTGTGTGTGTGTGTGTGTGTTCACTTAACAAACTTGGGTTGAGCCTCTCTGCAGTATAGCCCTTCATTGATAATAAATCACTAACCTGGTTTCCTTTGTTTACGTGCAGGGAAGAGAAAAGAAGAGAAAAAACAGTTACCTGTAATACAATTTTTTGTCCAAGTATGATTGCTAACAATTATCTCTAAAAAGAATATAATCTATAAAAGAAGATTTCATTGAAGGGAGGAAGGGGCTTTTGAGGCTAGACAAAATATATGATCAAATATGTAATTTTTAAAAGAAATATGCTACGTAGCTTATATTTTGTATATGTCAAATTTCTCATGAAGCCCAATGAACAATGCCTGTATATAAATGTGTATTGTATTGTTTGCTTTTCAGGCTTTTCCATACATGTATACACACACACACACACACACACACACACACACACACACACACAAATCAGGATTTGCCAGGGGGATATATAACAACTAAATTTCTTAAAGCAGGAATTCTATAGGTGTTACTGGGCATATGGAACCTTTTGGTCCCCAGAAGTTCCATTCACAGACTGCATTAACATTCCGTACGACACAAAAGCGCATGCCATGACAAAGACCTTCAAGTACAAACATACAAAGACACGCTTCTAAAAACGCTCCTAAAGCCAAGTTCGCAGCTGGCACTTGTGGCACACACAAGCCACTGCTGAGACAGCTGTCACAGGCCAATCACACACACCCAAGAGTGCCAGCGTGCCACCTAAGGAAGACAAGCTGGTGATCAGCGCACAAATCCCCAACCCAGTAAAGAAAAGCCCTAAATCCCCACCCTGGAAAACACAATGCCTGCACCACCCAGAAAACTCCTTTAAAAAAAATGAAATGTCGGAGGCTTAGAAGCAATTAAACACTAGTTTACAGCAATAAAAATAAGAGAGGAGTTTTATTTGGACATTCACGAGAAAGCAGCCACAATATTCAATCCCCACGGAAGTATTATCAGCTAGCGAGTAGCACAAGGCTTTGTCCCCCAACTAGAAAAAGGGGAAAGGAGGAGGGCGAGGAGAGATGCAGACTCTGCAGCACCTCCCTCCCGGGCAGTGTACTGGGGCTGCGGCGAACTCCGCTTCCCAGGCCCCCTCCCACCCCTTGCTAGCCACCGCCTCCCACCCCTTCCCAGCCACCGCCTCCCACAGCAGGCCCGGTAGCCTTGGGCTCTCCTACCTTGGCTTTGCCGGCCTCCAGCTTCTTCTGTCTCTCCTCGTCCTCCATGGCCTCTGCGAGTAAGGCAGGGGAAAACGGGTTGAGGGGTGGTCGGGGTAGAAAGGAAAGGTCGGTTCAGACGGAGGTGGGACGGCAAGCTCCGCGGCCGAGGGCGCAGAGCCGGCCTGGGGCTCCCCCGCCCTGAGTGGAAGCAGTCTCCGCGCTCACTGGAGGATTGTCCTCAGCCGCACGGGAAGCGCCGTCACCGCCGCCGCCATCTTCGTCTCCACGTAAACACACGGCGAGGCGGGAGGGGCTGGAACGTCTGTCCGCGCAGCCGCCTCGCGGGCAGGTGCGCCTGGGGTCCCGCCCCGGCCCAGCAGTCACCGGTCAACCTCCGCCAGGCCTAGGACCGGCCTCGGACCCGCGAGGATCCCGCCATAGGAAGCGTCTTTCGCGAACATCAGCGGCCCTCAGGTGGCGGCCGAGCTGAGGGGTAGGCGGGACGGGGTGTGCTAGGGGCTCCTGGCCGGACTCCCACCCTCCGTCCAAGGAACCTAGTGCTATTAAAACATGAGGGATTTTTTCTTCAAGTTACAAAAACAACATTCCTAATGGTGAAATTGGCGAACACCTAAAAGCTCCGATGGAAAAGTTGCGGGGGATAGGGGGGTAGTGGCGGGGCTGACGCCAGTTTTTCTCCCTACTTGACTCCTTGACTCAAGGAATTATAAGAGCAGCTAATTGCTTTTATTACTTCCTTAGCCTGAAAAGTCCCTCCCTCTTCCCTCCACTGGTTCCTACTTAATCTCCGGTTTATCCTTGTAGTCTCATCTCACATGACGCCTCCAAATGGCTTTCTGACCTCCTGTTCCCTAGACGGCGATCGAGACACATCCAGTCAAAACTTAATCCCCTCCCCCAACTCCTTCGATCTTCCCTTTAACAATAGTGTTCTGAAAGGAGCCGGAGCTTCAGAACCTAGGTTATGGACAGTGTAGACTACACTAACTTTAAAGCTTTAATGACAAGTTACCTATCCATGAGCCTACTTGGAATTTTTGGAAGGGTTGTTAATATATGTGACTGCCCTGGCATACTAAAAGGTCCTGAATTAATGTCAGCTTTCTTTCTCTTTGGACTTCCTTTGTGTGCCCTGCACGATATTTTAATAATTTGTGTTTTTCTTAGTTCAGTTCATACTCCCAGATCCTGGAGGACAGAGACTCATAGAGTCTTGCTCATCTTGGCTTTACTAAAGTGACCAGCACAGAAATCTGTACTCAATAAACAGTTTTTGGATAGAATAGAGCAGTGTTTATAAATTTAGCATTACTATCCTTCCTTGTTTCCCCCACATGTGCTCCCTCCATCCTTTGTGTTCTCCCTACCCTCCAATGCTCAAATCCACTCCTGGAGTGAACTACACATACTAATGTCTCTGATTGATTACTCAGGTTTATCATGTTTCTCTGTTGCTTTGAGCTAGGTTGGACTGAAAAATTGGCAGGTGTGAACAAAAAATAGGCTAAAATGAGTTCAAGCGTAGAAGTGGGTGTTAAGTGAAAACTGAGATTAAAAAAAAAGGGAGAGACTAAAGACCTGAAGTCTACCACAAACTGAAGATGAGTTTTAAATAGCCCTTATTTAGAAATCTTAGCTTTAAAAAAGTTTTTTTTCTTAAGCTCCGTAATGCATACATTCTGCCAACTTGTAACAGCCAAGTGTATATTGTTCTGTTATCTCAACCAGAATTGGGAACCAGGTGAAATTAGACATTTTATCATAGGTATAAAAGAATTAAGACAATAAGTGATATACTTAGTTACCCATCAAGTTAAGAGTAAGGACTATGCCGGACACAGTGGCTCACGACTGTAATCCCAGCACTTTAGGAGGCCAAGGCGGGCGGATCATGAGGTCAGGAGTTCGAGACTTGCCTGACCAGCATGGTGAAACCCTATCTCTACTAAAAAAATAAAATAAAATAAATAAAAAAAATACAAAAATTAGCTGGGCATGGTGGCACGCACCTGTAATCCCAGCTACTCAGGAGCCTGAGGCAGGAGAATCGCTTGAACCTGGGAGCCGAATGTTGCAGTGAGCAGAGCTCGCGCCACTGCACTCCAGTCTAGGCAACAGAGTGAAACTCCGTCTCAAAAAAAAAAAAAAGAGTAAGGACTGGAACCGTGTTCCAATAGTTCAGTGATTTAAATACTGCCTGGATTGAGGGATTATGTGTGTAGATGCTGATTGCCTAGGAGGGAGAAGCCCCAGGGTATCTGAAGATATTCTTATTTGTTAAGGGATACTGCTTTCTCTGTGACTGAGTAGGTCAGCTGTTTGTATGTGCTGAAAATGTTCAGAATACCTGACAAAGAAACAAGATTATTTCAGTGTTTCCCTTCACTGATAGCAGCCAATTGTATACATGTCTTTTTTACATAATGGGTGCTCAATCAATGTTGAAAGTTAGATTTGTGTTAACTTCTATTAGAAGGGCAAGCATTGGGCACTAGTGCTCTTGACTCTTCCATATGGCACCTATTCTGTCATATCTCGTCATACCAATTATTCATTCATGTCATGTCATTCACTTATTCAAGTGATTATTTTCGAAGATATTTCAGCAAAGACTTGAAAGAGATGAAGAAGCTGGGCAAGGTGGTGCACAAATGTAATCCCAGCACTTTGGGAGGCTGAGAGGGGCAGATCACTTAAGCTTAGGAGTTTGAAACCAGCCTGGGGAACATGATGAAACCCTGTCTCTAAAAAAAAAAAAAAAAAAAAGAAAGAAAGAAAAAAAATACAAAATACAAAAATTAGCTGGGTGTGGTGGCAGGAGCCTGTAGTCCTAACTACTCCAGAGCCTGAGGTGGGAGGATCACTTGCGCCTGGGAGGTCAAAGCAATGAGCCCAGATCACACCACTGCACTCTAGCCTAGACGACAGGAGACACTGTCTCAAAAAACAAGGGGGTGGCGGGTGTGGGTAGAGAGCCATGGAGATAATTGAGGGTACAGCAAATCCAAAGGCCCTCAAGTGAGACCACGATGGACCTTTTCAAGGAAGAGTAGGAGGTGAGGGTGGCTAGAGTAGAATAAGCAAGGGAAATTGTAGGAGATGAAGACAGAAAAGTAACAAGAGGTCAGATCCTGTAGAGTTCCTTTCTTTCTTTTTTTTTTTTTTTTTTTAAATGGAGCCTCACTGTGTCACCCAGGCTGAGTGCAGTGGCCCAATTTTGGCTCACTGCAACCTCAACCTCCTGGGCTCAAGTGATCCTCCCTCTTCAGCTTCCTGAGTAGCTGGAGCCACAGGTGAACTTCACCACAGCTGGCTTATTTTTGTATTTTTTTTTTTAGAAACAGGGTTTCACCATGTTACCCAGGCTGGTCTGAAACTCCTGAGTTCAAGCAATCTGCCTGCCTCAGCCTCCCAAAGTGCTGGGGTTACAGGTGAACCACCATGGCTGGGCTCAGATCCTGTAGAGTTCTAAAGGTCATTGTAAGGACTTCGGCTTTTACTCTGGGTAAGACTAGGAGCCACTGGAGAATTTGAGCAGATGAGTGATATGATCTGGCTTATGTTATTCACAGACATTTGGCTGCTATGAGGAGAAAGGGGGATCAGTTTGAATACTATTTCAGTAATCCCATATAATGGGAATTTGGGCCATAGTACTGTAGTGGAGGAAATGATATGGAATCAGATTCTGGATAGCTTTTGAATATAGAACCAATAGTATTATAGAAGTTGTAGACTGAATATGAGGTTTGAGACAAAAAGAAAAGTTAAGGTTGACTCCAACATTTTTGGCCTGAGCAACTGAAGTGATAAAGTTGCTGGTAACTAAAATGGAGAAGAGCAAATCTGGAGACCAAGTGTTCAGTTTTGGACATAAGTTAGACATACACGTTACACATCCAAGAACTGATAAAGGTCATTGTAGACATTAGTTCATCTGGAATTCAGGAGAGAGGTCCAAGCTAGAAATAAATAGGTGAGAGTAGTCAGTATTCAGGATGTAGATGGTATTTTACATTAAAGAATTGGGTGAGATAATCTAGGGCCATGCTTTTCAATACAATAGCTATTAGCTAGTCTGAATTGAGATGTTCTGTAACTGTAACACATTGGATTTGGAAGATTTAATATTAAAATAAAATAAAATATACTATTTTTATATTATTAAAATTATTATATTTGGGACCTATTGGGTTTAATAAGATATATATTAATTTCTTTTATTAAATGAAGTTTCTTTTTTTAAATGAAGTCACTAGAAAGTTTCAAATTAGATATGTGGCTTGCATTTGTGGCTCACATTATTTTTCTATTGGACCATGCTGCTCTAAGGAGCAAGTTTAGATAGAACTAAGGTGTTACAATGACTGAGTTTTGGAATACTTCAACTCTAAGAGAGAGGGAAAGTGAGCGGAATCTGCAAATGAGACTGAGAACAGTGGTTAGCTATATGAAAGGAACCAGTAGCCAAGTGAAGAAAGGTAAGGAGGAAGGAGTGATGAACCATGACAACTGTTTCTAACAGGTGAAGTAAAAGAGGACTGAGAAATGAACATTGGATATAGCAAGGTGAAGGTCATTGGAAGCTTCCATAGAAGGCACTGCAAATCAATCATTAATTATTTCCAATTGAGTGCAAGTACTGCCTCAGTATCCTTCTCAACAAAGAACCCCTGGTAGTTATGTCCAATGGACCAGAATTGAAAAGGCAAATAAAATCTAATTGGTATCTTTTATTGGGGTTACATTCTAGTGATTCTTTTATAACATCTGCAAAATTCATAATTTAATTAAGCTACATTTCTTCTAGTGTTGATGTGCCTTCCAATAATAAGAATATCATACAACATTCGCTTCCTCTGAGAAATTAAATTCAAGATTTTTTTTTTTTTTGAGACAGGTTCTTGCTCTGTCACCCAGGCTGGAGTGTAGTGGCACAATCACAGCTCATTGCAGCTTCGACCGTTCAGGCTCAATTGATCCTCCCACCTAAGGCTCCTGAGTAGCTGGGACTATAGGTGCATGCCACCACACCTGACTAATTTTTAAATTTTTTGTAGAGATAGGAGTCTCCCTACATTGGCCGGGGTGGTCTTGAACTCCTGAGCTCAAGCAATACACCTGTCTCAGCCTCCCAAAGTGCTGAGATTATAGGCACAAGCCAATGTGTGTGTCAGGTCTAAATTCAAAATTTCTAAAGGTACTTTTCATATTTCCACTTGAATCGTACCAGTTCTTCATTGGTAAGATAGCAAACTGGTGTACGTAGGATACCTATGTGAATCAGCAAACAAGATTGTTCTAATACTTTCTCCACCACCACACTACCCTTCTCCCAGGATATGTTGTCATTTCCATGTTATTTTATCTTCCACAAATTAGTCAGGTACAGCCTGTCAGTCATTTCATTTTAGTCACCAATACATATCACTAAACCTCAACTTCACAAAAGCTGCAGCAGCAATTGAGGCAATTCTTTAGATTTTGTTAATAATAATAATAATAAACTCTTCTATTTTATCTGGGACAAAATATACCTCCTAAATCAGGAGGTGGGACATTACAGTTTGTCTTTAGCCTATTTTCTTGTGGATTAATAGCATTTCTTTAGCCATTTCTTATTAGGTCTCTTTAAAATATATTTGATCATTTTTGTTGCTATCCTATCATGGTTGAGTTATTTTTCCCTTACAATGCTGGTTTTGGCTTCTCTTTAGCATGTGGCCTTCTGGAGTTTTCACCTGGGTAAACTATCAATATGTAATTCAATCATATCATTGTCCATGAATCTCTAAAATGTACATGGGCTTTTAAAATTTAACCCAGTTCGTTAAGGCACCTCATCCACTCTTCAATGCTGTATGTTGTTATACAAACCATTTTTAAAATGTTAATTTGTACTGAGTCAGATTCCCTCAAACATCTCATCACTGACTCTTCACAGATAGTCATCTTTCTCATTCCTCAGAGATATTTATTTATTTTTAAATTTTTAAAATTAATACTTAATAGATGTACATATTTTCAGGGTACATGTGATAATTTAATATTTATACAATTTGTAAAAGTCAAATCAAGGATATCCATCACCTTAAATATTTAAATATACCCATCACCTTAAATATTTGTCTTTTCTTTATGCTAGAAACATTCAAATTATTTTCTTACAGCTATTTTGAAATATACAATAGATTACTATCATAAACTATAGTTACCCTTCTGACCTATCAAACACTAGGTCTTATTTCTCCAAACTGTTTATTTGTGCTCATTAATCAACCTGTCTTCATCTCCTAGGATTTTACTGATTACTTCCTTCAATTTTTGATGTCTAGATTAATATATCAAAGATCTAGATAAATGATTCTATGGTAATAAAACTGTTATTTGATTCTAAACAGGACCAAAATTATTCAGAGGACACTTGCATCTATGATTTTTTTTTTAAACTAGGTAGAGTAATTATCTACTCAGTTGTTTAACCATCATGTCTGTCTTCACAGCTTTGCTTCTCTTTAGAAGACATTGTCAGTTAGCATTTCCACCAAACACTTCCAATCTTCACTTGCCATGCAAACTGCCCCAAACCATGCACAAGGTCTTCCTCCAGTGGCAACATTTCCAAACTATTTCAGTTAATGACCTTCTTCCACTCTCCTCAACTTGATATCTTGGAGTTGTCTCTGTTGTTTCATTTTTGGATAGGGTCTCACTCTGTCACTCAGGCTGAAGTGCAGTGGTGCCATCTCGGCTTACTGCAACCTCCACCTCCTGGATTCAAGTAATTTTCCCACCTCATCCTCCCAAGTAGCTGGGTCTACAGGTGCACGCCACCACGCCTGGCTAATTTTTGTATTTTTTGGTAGAGATGGGGTTTCACCATGTTGTCCAGGCTGGTCTGGAACTTCTGCCCTCAAGTGATCTGTGTGCCTCGGCCTCCCAAAGTGCTGGGATTACAGGTGTGAGCCACCATGCCCAGCCGAGTAATATATTTTATTCCTTTCTACATCATCCATCATATTAGATATTATGCCTTGTTGGGCTTTTTTCCCCAGCATCTGACTCCTTTGCAGATTTTCCTTTTCCACTGCCACCATGGTAGACTAGTCCTTTATCTTATATTTCAAAATTTCCAGAAGAATCCAAGCAATATGTCTGCTTCATTTCTCCCCATTGCATTCTGGTCCTCATAACTGTCAGGTTAGCTTTCTAAAATGCAAATTTCATTTAATTATTTTATTATAAAATTCCTGATAAAATGAACTTCAGATTCCTAAATCTGTCCATTCAAGGCCCTCTATCATTTGCCCCTGGTTTAACTATGTAGTCCTAACTCCAACTCCTCCCTCTCAGTAACTTCCCATTCTAGTCAGACAGGGGCTCACTGGACTCCACATGCATTGATTCATTAATCACATTTTGAACAATGCCAGAAATCCATACACAGTGTCACAGTTTTCATAAGAGAAATATTTATTGGATGTCCAATTGAGCTTATTTTGCAAATACGATTGGTGCCCTTTGCAACTAGGGTTAAATGGAAGGAAAAGGACATCAAATGCTAAAACCAAAAATGGTTATTCTTACTAATGAATGGAAGTGAAAGATATATAAATAAAATAGGAAGAAGCATAGTAGTACATCTTGCACATTTTATAGAATAAGAAACTAAGGCCTGAGATGTTAAATGACTCACCAATTTTCCATGGATGGGTAGCAAAAGTCCTAGCTAGTTCTAGTCCTCTTCCTCCAGTCTTACTCCATTTTGCCCAGCTGGGTCTCTGAACAAAACCAGTTTAGAGTTTAAAAGGAATAAATACCTGTTTACAGAATGTGTTAAAGAAAATTTAGGACAAATCTGTTCGTGTTTTAGGTTTCAAAAGATAATTCTTTTAAAATAATGATTTATGAAACTAGTATTCTTTTAAAATGGCCTATAATCTAATGAAGTGTTAGAGAAATTTAAGGTATTACTATTATAAAAGGATGTAATTATAAGCCTATATTCCAAGATGTTGCAATTGATTACTGAATAATAGTCTATACATACTAATTTCAGATCTCCAAGGATTTTCATATTGCCAAGCAGCATAGAATATAAAGTAAATGAGTTCCCAAATGAGTTGTGGCAAGAGTCCATGTTGTTTTTTAGAGTCAAGATATATTCAGTTTAAATATGAAAAGAAATTTCAAGTAGTCTTTCTGTTTCAGTCAACAGTCTGTGAAATGCCAAATACCCACTATTCTTACATTGACTTCTGAGGAAAATTGCCCCTAGGTACTATGCTTATTTTCAGTGAAGCCAGCCTTGTTTATCCTGGCCTACAAATGTTTGGACACTGTAAAGACTAGACACGAAGGAGGCTGACCTCCTGTGAGGTAGAGTGGCATAAAATTTTGAATGGTGATATGTGGATCTAATCACATTCTCTCTGTTTGGAAAGTAAGATGCCTTGTGAATTAAGAGAACTCAGGTCATCAGAGTTTAGGCATGATTCCAATTTTCCATAAGTCCTGCTCCACTATTGCTTCCCAGTCTCGGAAGTGCTTAGAGAAACTCTGTAACTGAGAAGGGAATATCCTGGGCTACCTTACATCCCACTATGTCCTTGCACAAAACCTCCATTGCTAAAGGTGATATGGATATAGCTTTTCTTTGCTTCTTTAAACAGCTTAACAAATAGATCTCATGTAAACTCTATGCCGTTTTTTTAAAATGGAGAAACATTATAAAATATTTAAACTGTTTCTATATCTTCAGAATTGCCATGTTTACATGTTAGTCTTTATTCCCCCATCCTTCAGCTAAGAAACCAGTAATAGAATTCAACATTGTAAAGGTATAAAAGGTAATTCTGAATTGATTATACACTCCTCTGTGTGTGTGTAGCCATCTACAGAACCTCACTAAAGAGTCTCACAGAGTAAATAATCAGCCAACAATCATCATACATTTCTCTTTCTAGTCAATAACTGGAATACCATTTGGATCTCTGCAGCAATGATTTACTAAAAGCTACCTAAAAGTTTGAAAGAAGGAATTGAATTTGACATCTATATTGGCAAAACAACTAAGATGTGATATAGTACCATTTAAAAATTTTTTTATTTTACTTTAAGTTCTGGGATACATGCGCTGAACATGCAGGTTCGTTACATAGGTATACATGTGCCATCGTGGTTTGCTGCACCTATGAACCCATCATCTAGGTTTTAAGCTCTGCATGTATTTGGTATTTGTCCTAATGCTCTCCCTTTCCTTTCCCCGCATCCTGCAACAGGCCCCAGTGTGTGATGTTCCCCTCTCTGTGTCCATGTGTTCTCATTGTGTAGCTCCCACTTATGAGTGAGAACATGCGGTGTTTGGTTTTCTGTTCCTGTGTTAGTTTGCTGAGGATGATGGTTTCCAGCTTCATCCATGACCCTGTAAAGGACATGAACTAATTCTTTTTTATGGCTGCATGGCATTCCATGCTGTATTTGTGCCACATTTGCTTTATCCAGTCTATTGTTGCTAGACATTTGGGTTGGTTCCAAGTCTTTGCTATTGTAAATAGTGCTGCAATAAACATACATGAGCATGTGTCTTTACAGCAGATGATTTATAATCCTTTGGGTATATACCCAGTAATAAGATTGCTGGGTCAAATGGTATTTCTGGTATTGATACAGTACCATTTTTTTAGTCATTTAAAATATAAATATTTTAAGTCTATAGGTAGAATTATGATTTACAGTTGTGAAGTTTGCTGAATTTCCTTTATGAGACAGATTTTAACTTTAGTCTTTATATATTCCACAGAAGTTTAAAAAAACATAGACATTATGTTAATACGTGAATTACATGGGTTGATTTATTGATTTCATATCTTCTACCACAGTGGTTCCTAAACTTTAATGTGCTTGTGGATTACATGGAGTGTTTATTAGAAACATACATTTCTCAGGTCATGTTTAACAAGTAGCCTACGTGACAGTGCCAGTGATGCAGGTGGTCTGAAGGCAAGCCTTCTGTTCTGTAATGATTTGCCAAATATTTACCAACACATATGAAATTATTGTTTCTTTTTATCATATTAATTATAGTTTTTGTTATAGAATTCAAATTTGGGGGAATTATAAATATTATAATTCCTAATAGAGGAAGCACATCTTTAAATAATCTAGGTTTGAAAATTAGGCAAAATATATTAACAATTCACAGAAAAAGAAATGGACCTTGCCCCATAATAAGACAAACATAAACTAAAACTACACTTTAGATATCATTTTATACATACATTAATTAGGTATTTTTTTTTTCTTTTTGAGACGGAGTCTCGCTCTTGTCACCCAGGCTGGAGTGCAATGGCTTGATCTTGGCTCACTGCAACCTCTGCCTCCTGGGTTCAAGCGATTCTCCTGCCCTAGCCTCCCCAGTAGCTGGAATTACAGGCGCCCACCACCATGCCTGGCTATTTTTTTGTATTTTTAGTAGAGACAGGGTTTTACCATTTGGTCAGGCTGGTCTCGAACTCCTGACCTCAGGTGATCCACCCATCTTAGCCTTCCAAAGTGCTGGGATTACAGATGTGAGCCACCACACCTGGCTGAAACAGCCACTCTTACATGTTGCTGGTAAGAATGCAAAATGACATAATTCATGTCAGGGAGGATTTTGCAGAAACTAGCAAGATTATATGTATTTACTCTTTGATCCTGTAATCCCATTTCTAGAAATCCAACCCACAGATTTACTGGCAAAAATGTAAAATGATGTATACACAGGTCTATTCATTACAGCACTGTGTTTAATGACAAAAGACTGCAAACAAACCAAATTTTCAATAGAGAACTGGTTGAATAATCTTTGGTAGATCCACACATGGGGTACTTTATAGCTGTGAAATAGACTCAATCTCTGTATGCTGATATGACACAATCTCTAGAATTTATTATTATATTGTTAGATGACAGAAGCAAGGTATAGAACTGTGTTTATAATGTGACAGTTTCATGTAAACAAAAGAGGTTATATGCATATGTGTATATATTTGAAACAATAGAAGCCGAAACCAAACATTTTTTTCTTTTTGAGACAAGGTCTCATTCTGTTGCCCCAGGCTGGAGTACAGTGGTACAATCACAGCTTACTGCAGCCTCGACCTCCAGGGCTCAGATGATCCTCCCACCTCAGCCTCCCATGTAGCTGGGATTACAGTTGTGCATCACCATGCCCGGCTAATTTTTAATTTTTTGTAGAGACAGGGTTTTGCAATGTTGCCTAGACTTGTCTCAAACTCCTGGGTTCGAGCAATCTGCCCGCCTCAGCCACCCAGAGTGCTGAGATTACAGGCATGAGCCACTGCACCCCACCACTACTTTAAAAAACAGTTACCTATAAAGGGAAGGAGAGAAGAGGATAGATGAGAAAGGATGTAAAGGTAGAATTCTCTGAATATACATAAATGCAATGTTTTACATAATTAAAAAACAAAATTAAAATGGAAACAAAAAAGAATACCTAAAAAAAAAACCAAATACCACTGTACACCAATGTAGTAATATAACCACACTGAGGAAAGATAAAATAAATGATAGAATTCAAAAATAACTATTTTGCAAACCCCAAAGAAATAATGGATCTGGGCAACACTTATTAATGAGTGTTAAAGCCATTAGTTGTAAGACTGATTGAAAACTTTCTAATGAAAGGATCAGGCTATACCATCTGAACCTACTGATCAGACTCATAATCGCTCAGAGTGGAACAACCAGATATTCCATGTCTCATAATGTGATGCACCAGGAAGTGCAGTAGTACCACCTATGTAGTATTTATGCCTTAAAAAAGAACCAGAATCTAATTAAGCTGTAGCCAAACACCAGTTTATAGGGAATCCAAGTGGTAAAAGAATGAGTTAAAGGATACCACAAGAAAACAGTCGTTCAAATCTAGAATGTGAGACATCCTATGTGACTAGACCTTGTACGACTGTTTTCTCTAGGGGAGGGGGGAAAGTGGACAGTCCCAGAATAAAGAAACATAGATACATAATCAAATAAGGTTTGTGGGCATCTTCTGAACTCTTTTTCTAACAAACAACGAAAAAAATACATTTTTGAGACTATGCAATGGACTGGGTGTTAGATGATGGTGAGAAATTACTGTTTATTATATAAGGTGATTTGGATATGTAAAATGCAAGTGTCATTATCAGCAAAAAACTAATAAAGGTAATGTTCATAGAATATATTTTATAACTCAAAAGTCATTCATTTTGACCATTGCAAGAGATCACCATCAAGCATTTCCAGTTCCCAATCCTTATACTATATAAACATTGTATTTTTTAGTATGATATTCATTGGTTGTAAAGTCTTAGGTTGAGCATGTGGCCAACTAGTATTTAATTTTCATTTTATTTACAAATGTACTCGTGACCAAATAGCTCTCCAAAACTTGTAATATGAAACATATAACTTATTCATATAAATGTATTTTTAATGTGTTATACTATATTGGTATAAGTAATGATTTCACAAAATGTATCCTTGTTTCTGATTTGATTAGTTTTGCATTGAGTGAAACTCAATTCTGCATGGACTGACCAAGGGATTCATTAAAAAAAAAAACAGCTTAGGTGTAAAGACATATAATTAGAAACAGAAAACTCACTCTAGTATTAGTGTTGCTGTACTTTTCATGATTACTCTTTTTTCATCACCTGTTCAGATAATGAAAAACATAAATTGATTCAATAAATGTCTTATGACAATTTCTGTTCTATGTATTTTAATCGAAATTGCTATAGCAATCACTGCAGTCCCTAGGAACAGAGATGAGAAAGTAGTGGAAACAATGAATTCACAGAGCCTGTATACAGTTTTGATCTCTTCTCTTTAATCTCCTTTGTTTCACCTTTGATAATTTATGAAAGTTATATCTGCACAATACAAGCTAAATAGATTAATATAATAATCTAGAATACTTGAGCAGAACAGACAACTGAAACATCTAGCTAATTGCTTCAATTCTCTACTGTCTTTTTTAAAAACAAAACTAAAAAACTGAAGAGAACCTTTTACACATTCTATAATACAACCCCTGTCTTTTGCTTCCTCCCCCAATCTCTTTCATCTCTCAAATCAAATCTTTCCAATGTGCCCTTTAGAACTCACAAGTGTATTACAGTTAGCAAAATCCTAGCTATCTCAAAACCTTTTCTCTAATCTTTCTCCCTTCACTTCTCATCTGAAACTCAAGCTCTCCCCTAGCATACTGCTTTCCCTGCAGTTGTCTCATGTGTGAGCTGTTTCTCTCCCAAAGCCCTAGTGTTATTGGGCTTAGAGGTGGGGTAAGAGTCTTACCCTTTACTGTGTCACAGACTGTGAGCCCTTCTGAAGTTCATGCCATCAGATGGTACCAACTACCAACCGTTCTAGTGCGCATCTCAGCCCCTCATTCCTTGAATTTTAGACCTGCCCTCATTGACTCTTTTTACTATAATTTATGTCATAATTCTTGGTGATTTCAATATTTATGTAGATGATCCTTCCAGTACCCTGACCTCTCAGTTACATTTTTTGTTTTGTTTTGTTTTGAGACAGTTTCACTTTGTCACCCAGTGCAGTGGTACAGTCTGGGCTCACTGCAACCTCTGCCTCCTGTGTTCAAGTGATTCTTATGCCTTAGCCTCCTGAGCAGGTGGGACTATGGGATTACAGGCACGTGCCACCATGCCCAGCTAATTTTTTGTATTTTTATTAGAGACAGGGTTTCTCCATGTTGGCCAGGCTGGTCTTGAAAATCCTGGCCTCAAGTAATCTGCCTGCCTCTGCCTCCCAAAGTGCTGGGATTACAGGCATGTGCCATCTTGCCCATCCTCAGTTACTTGACCTTCTAACTTCCAATGATTTTGTCCTCCATCCTACCTCAGCCATCCTTACCGACTGTTACATTTTAGACTTTGTCATTACTAATGTCTGTACCCCTTAATAATTTCAATTTAAAGTATCCCATTCTCAAATACCCCCTCTTATTTTTCAGCTGATTTCCTTGGGGACCCTAACTCCCAATAATTCTTTCTATAATGATATTTAATCTGTTGACCTTAATATCTTCTTTCACCCAATTATATCCTTACTTCTTGCCTTATACAGCTTAGGTTTATGGACCATCATTATATTCACTCCTTGCATATACCCTAATTCTCTTGATCTTGCCTCTCGCCCTCCCGACACTTGAATAAAATTCACCGCAGCAGCTGAACTTGATTAAAAACAAAGCACTCAATTATGCTAACCAGTTTTACTTTAAATTTACATTTTCATAGTCAATTCTTTTATCCATTTATCTTGTTGACTGAATTAATATCTTTTTTTTCTCCTTAAACTTCCAATACCTTCTACATAGTTTCTGCTCTGAGGTAGTGATCTTGATTCTTTTTTTTTTTTGAAACAGAGTCTCCCTCTGTCTCCCAGGCTAGAGTGCAGTGGCACAATCTTGCTTACTGCAACCTCGGTCTCCTGGGTTCAAGCAATTCTTCCACCTCAGCCTCCCAAGTGGCTGGGATTATAGGCGTGTGCCACCACTGCCCGGCTAATTTTTGTAATTTTAGTAGAGACAGGGTTTCACCATGTTTGTCAGGCTGGCCTAGAACTCCTGACCTCAGGTGATCCACCCGGCTCAGCCTCCCAAAATGTTGGGATTACAGGCGTGAGCCACCGCTCCCGGCTTGATTAATTACTTAGAAAATAGACACAACTGGAAGAAAATGTTCACATTCTCCCACCACCATATCAGTTGACATATCTGCACATGTACCTACATTTTGCTTACTCTACAAGTTTCTTCCTGCCTGTAACAATAAATGATTCTATCACTCCAACCCTTCCATTGCCTCCCTTTCCCTCTTCTTGCTCTAGGGCACTGTTTCAGTAATTGCCCCCTCTTTCACCTACAATTTCCTTTTTAATAAATGGATAATTGCATTAACATATAAAAATGATATAACCTCCTATCTGAAAAGAAACAAAAACTCTCAACCTCATGTGGCAGGGCAGTCTAGCTACCACACCATTTCTGTGATTTCTTTTGCAGTAAAACACCCCAAAAGAGTTGTCTATTTTCACTGTCTTAAGTTTCTTCAGTGTCTCTTGAACCTACTTGAAGCTGGCTTTCACCTTCACCACTGTATCCAAACTATTCTGTCAAAGTAACCTATGGCCAACATGTTGTCAAATCCAGTGCTCAGAGCTGGCTATTTCTTAAATTTTCCTTACCTCTAAATGTTGCAGTGCCCAAGATAAGTCCTCAGATTTTCACTACTTTGATAGTGAGTGATCTCATTTAGTGCCATTGCTTAAAATTCCACTGACAGGCTGTCTACTTATATTTCTAGCTTGGACCTTTCCCTTGAACTCCAAATTTGTTTAGCTGATTACTTATCAACTTACTTATCAACCCTACTTGAACGAGTAACACACATTTAAATATGTCTAAAACCAACCTTTGGTTTTCTCTTCTAAACCTGCTCTTCCAGTCATCCTCCCTATCACAGTAAATGGTAGTCCTAGTTTAGGAGTTTCTCAGGTCAATAATCTTGGAGTCATCTTTGTCTCTTCTATTTCTCTTATAACACATAGTCAGTCTAATAGTAAATTGTGTTCAAATATATCCATAACCCTGTTACTTGTTCTCACTTCTACAAGTGCTACCCTGGTCCAGGCCACCATCATCTCTCACCTTGATTTTTGCCAAGGTTCTAACTGATATCTCTGTTTCTACCCTTGCCTCTTTGTAATATGTTCTTTATACAGTGGCCAGCCTAATCCTTGTAAAATGTAAGTCACATCATGTCATTCCTCCACTCAAAATCCTTTAATGGGCCAGGTGCAGTGGCTCATGCCTGTAATCCCAGCACTTTGGGAGGTCGAGGAGGGCGGAACACCTGAGGACAGGACTAGCTGGGTCAACATGGCAAAACTCCATCTCTACTAAAAATACAAAAATTAGCCGGGCATGGTGGTGGGCACCTGCAGTTTCAGCTACTCAGGACAATTGCTTGAACCCGGGAGGCAGAGGTTGCAGTAAGTCAAGATCATGCTGCTGTACTCCAGTCTGGATGACAGAGTGAGCGAGAGTTCGTCTCAAAAAAAAAAAAATTCTTTTAACAGCATTCCTTATCATTCAGAATAAAACCTAAAATCCTTATACAGCCTTCTGGATTTTGTCTCTGACCTCATCTGTAGCTGGGACTATAGGCATGTGCCACCACACCTGGCTAATATTTTGTATTTTTAGTCTTACTCTATCCTCTAGTCCTACTCTGATCCAGTCACACTGACCTACTTAATTTTTCTCCAAAAAGCCAAGCATATATCTACTTCACGTTCTTTGCAGTTGGCTATTCCCACTGCCTGGAATGTTCTTTCTCCATGTAGCCAAGTGGCTCATTTCCTTATCCTGTTCTAGACTATGTGTAATTATCATCTTATCAGAGAACGTCTTTCCTACACACCCTATAAACATGTTCTCCCCCATTCCTTGCCCAGTGTTATTTATTTGTTTGTTTATTTATTTACTTAGAGATGGAGTCTCACTATGTTGCCCAGGTTGGCCTTGAATTCCCGAGCTCAACTGATCCTTCTTCCTCAATTTCCAGAGTAGCTGGGATTCCAGGTGCACCCAGCTCAAGCTTTCTTTCTTTATTTTTTTGTGGTATTTGCTACAAAAAAACTTACCTGACATATGTTAAAGCTAACTAAATATGGCCTGAGAAGGAATCCGTACTTCTATACTTGAGTCCTTTTGGACAAACTGCAACCTAGCTTAATAGGTAGACAAGATTAAAAACCTAATTTAGGAGTACATGCCTATGACAATAGCTGAGTCTTGGCTAGTCCCAGTGGCTGTACTTCAACCATTCATACATGGCTAAGTGTTCAAACTGTGTTCAAATAAGTTTGTAACCAATCCAGCTGTTCTGTACCTCACTTCTGATTTCTGTACATTATTGCCCTTTTTTGTGTTTATAAATCTTCTTCCACCATGTGGCTGTGCTGGAGTCTCTTTGAATCTGCTGTGATTCTGGGGGCCACCCCATTTGTGAATCATTCATTGCTCAATTAAACACTTTTAAATTTAATTTGGCTGAAGTTTTTCTTTTATCACATCATATGTTTATGTTTCTCCCTCAAATCCTACCAGAATTTCCACCAAAACAATGAGTTTGTTTATTTTGTTCATTGCTATATCCCAGTTTGGCACATGGTCTGTGCTTAGTAAATATTTACTGAAAGAATAAACAGTCTTTTAGTTAACTCTCTCCCCTCTTTTGTTTTAATAGTCATTTAAATATTTACTAAATCTTTCTTTAGTAAATTACTCGCATTCTTTGATAGTTCCCCAAATCAATTAAGATTGTATTCTAATGATTGAAAATGATCTTTATTCCTTCCTTCCTTTCTTTCTTTCTTTCATCTTCCTTTCTTTCCTTCTCTTTCTTTCTCTTTCTTTACCAGTGCTGTTATATACCACTTTCCACAATGATTAAGGAAATATTCTATATCTGCACTCACTAATACGGTAGTCACTAGTCACATGTGGCTATTGAATATTTTTAATTTGGCTAGCACAAATTAAGGAAATGAATTTTTAATTAATTTAACTTTTCTTTTTTTTTTTTTTTTTTTTTTTTTTTCTGAGACAGAGTTTCATTCTGTCATCCAGGCTGGAGTGTAGTGACATGATCATGGCTCAATTTAGCCTTGACCTGCTGGGATTAAGCAATCCTCCCACCTCAGCCACTTGAATAGATGAGACCACAGGTGTGCGCCACCACACTTGGCTAATTTTTAAAATTTTTTTGTAGAAACAAGATCTCATTATGTGGTTCAAGCTGATCTCAAACTCCTGAGCCTGGCTAATTTTTAAATTTTTTATGTAGAGATGAGACCTCAC
This sequence comes from Cacajao melanocephalus, assembly GCA_963573385.1. NCBI lineage: Eukaryota > Metazoa > Chordata > Mammalia > Primates > Pitheciidae > Cacajao > Cacajao melanocephalus. The sequence continues at coordinate 99,899 of CAUYLG010024511.1, read as the reverse complement.
TATGTTGCCCAGGTGGGTGTCGAATTCCTAAGCTCAAGCCATCCTTCCAGTTTGGCTTCCCAAAGTGCTAGAATTACAGGCATGAGCCACCACCCCTAGCCTAGTTTTTTTTTGTTTTGTTTTGTTTTTTAAGATACAAGGTCTCACTACGTCACCAGGCTGGAGTACAGTGTCACAGTCATAGCTCACTATAGCCTCAACCTGCTGAGTGTAAGCAGTCCTCCCACCTCAGCCTCCTGCGTAGCTAGGACTACAGATGTGCAGACCATGCCCAGCTAATTTTTTAAAAAACATTTTTTTGTAGAAGCAGCATCTTGCTATGTTGCCTAGGCTGGTCTCAAACTCCTGGACTCAAGCAATCCTCCTTCCTTGACCTCCCAAAGTGCTGGGATTATAGGCCACTGCACCCAGCAATTTCATCTAATTTTAACTTAAATAGCCACATGTGACTAATGGCTACCATGCTGGATGGTGTAGTTTTATAGACTGTGATGGTTTACAATTCCAATTACACATTTCATAATTTACTTTATTTATTTTGAGACGGAGTCTAGCTCTGTCACCAGGCTGGAGTGCAATGGCGTGATCTCGGCTCACTGCAATCTCTACCTCCCAGGTTCAAGCAATTCTCCTGTTTTAATCTCCCAAGTCACTGGGATTACAGGCGTGCGCCACCACACCCAGCTAATTTTTGTATTTAAGTAGAGATGGGGTTTCACCATGTTGGCCAGGATGGTCTCGATCTCCTGACCTTGTGATCCTCCCACCTTGGGCTCCCAAAGTGCTGGGATTACAGGGGTGAGCCACCATGCCCAGTCACACATTTTATAACTTTATACCTCTATTTTATATTTCTTTATTGTATTTATAATTGTTAAATTGTGGAACAAATAGCTTCATAATTCCCATTTTAAAAATTTTCTTGTTTTTTTCTCTCTCCTCCATTCTTTACTAGGTTTCTTCCAAGTTAAACTTACATTTACCTTGAAATATATATATATACATTTTTCTTTCTTTTTTTTTTTTTGAGGTGGAGTTTTGCTCTTGTTGCCCAGGCTGGACTGCAATGGCACAATCTCAGCTCACTGCAACCTCTGCCCCCGAGGTTCAAGTGATTCTCCTGCCTCAGCCTCCCAAGTAGCTGGACTACAGGCATGTACTACTATGCCTGGCTCATTTTGTATTTTTAGTAGAGACAGGGTTTCAACATGTTGGCCAGGCTGGTCTCAAACTCCTGACCTCAGATGATCCACCTACCTTGGCCTCCCAAAGTGCTAGGATTACAGGTGTGAGCCACTGTGCCCGACCGGATATGCATATTTAAAATAATAATAGCAGTATATAAATAAGATAATCAGCACTTTTTAATAGAAAGAATAAAACCTAAGTTTCATCATACAATTGAAAACTGTGAAATTCATTTTGGTGGATCTTGTTTGGCTACTCAAAAGCCATTCCCAGTCTGATTCTCCTTTGTGGTCTCCCATGATAGAAGCTAGAAACAGAAATGCTTTCCTAGCTTCCTTTGCAGCAAGGAGTGACCATGTGACCAGATATGAACCAAGAGATCCAAGTATACATTTACTAGAAAAGTTTCTAGGAAAGCTTTTGGTATGCTGACAAGAAAGGAACAGACAATGGAATATACTCACAAGAAAAAGGCACAGTCTATTTGATATGGTTTGACTCTGTGTCCCCACCCAAATCTCATCTTGAATTGTAATCCCCATATTCCCCACATGTGGAGGGAGGGACCTAGTAGGAGGTGACTGAATCATGGGGGCAGTTTCCCCCAGCTGTTCTCATGATAATGAGTGAGTTCTCATGAGATCTGTTTTTTTTTTTTTTTTTTTCTTTTTGAGAAGGAGTCTCACTCTATCAATCATTCTGGCTGTAGTGCAGTGGTGCAATCTCGGCTCACTGCAACCTCCACCTCCTGGGTTCGAGTGATTCTCCTGCCTCAGCCTCCCAAGTAGCTGGGATTATAAGTGTGTGCCACCACACCCAGCTAATTTTTGTGTTTTTAGTAGAGATGGGGTTTCACCATGTTGGCCAGGCAGGCCTTGAACTCCTGGCCTTATGCAATCTGCCCACCTCAACCTCCCAAAGTGCTGGGATCTGATGGTTTTATAAGTGTTTGGCAGTTCCTTCTTCGTGCATTCTCTCTCCTGCCACCTAATAAAGAAGGTACTTGTTATTCTTTGCCTTTGGCCATGATTATAAGTTTCCTGAGGCCTCCTTAGCCATGTGTAACTGTGAATCAATTAAACCTCTTTTTAAAATAAATTACCCAGTCTTGGGTATTTCTTTATAGCAGTGTGAAAACAGACTAATATGCTACTGTATTGATACACATATGAAAATCTCAAAAAATCCAGACAAGTATACATACATACTGTATGATTTGTTATGAAATTTAAGAATAGGCAAAAAAAAAAAAAAGCCTTTACTGATAGAAATTAGAACTATAGTTGCTTCTGGAACAGGTAAGGGGACTGTCTGTAAAGGAGCAGAAGGGAATTTCACGAGTGATAAAAATGTTCTATATGTTTATTTGTGTAATGATCATATTAGTGCGTATATATTTGTCAACATTCATTGATATATTTAAGATATATTCATTTTATTACATATAAATTATACCACAATTAAAAAAAAAAGGAAGAGAGGTAGCTCACATACCCTTTAGCCACCATCCTTTCTTCCCAGACAGTATTCCTGGAGTTGCCACTTTCATTTGTATCTATGCAGAAAGACCAAGAGAAATGCAGAGATACTCACTCTAACTTTGCTAAGTCATTGAACCACTACAGTAATTGTCCACTTTGACTTCTCATTATGTGAGAAAAATAAACTATTTGTTTTAGCTGCCCTGGTTGGGTTAATCAAGAAAATGTAAAATACATTTTACTTGGAGTTTGAATGACATTAGTGCGGTAATAATTTCATATTATGTGATTTGTTACATTTCACATCTCACCAAATGGGATTCTGCAATGACCCAAAATAGTTCGTCTTGGAAGCATCGACATAAGGAAATAGGCATATTAAAGAAATTTACCTTGTTATTGATTAATATTAGTAATGATAAACTAGAATGTACACTTATAAAAGTGTTGGTTTTAAAAGTAAACAAGAGGACAAATATGAGTAAAGAACAAGATGTTATATAACTTTTGGAAATTTGGTCTCTAAAAGAAAATAAAATGACATTTGCTAAATAAGAAATTATGCAGGCTGCAAAAGTTCAAATTGCATATCATAAAAATAACTGTGAGAACTAATACTTGTTGAGTGCCTTCCAAGTATCTATCAGTCATATACTAAACTTTTTATACATAATCCTAACAACTCTGTGAGAAATGTATTATTTCCTTTTTGGTATGAGGAGACTGAGTTTCAGAGAGGTTAAACAACTTTCACAGAGGCAGACCTTGATCCCGGGTCTGTCAGACAGTTAAGATTAGTGCCCTTCACATATACACCATAGAATACTATGTAGCCATAAAAAAGGATGAGTTCATGTCCTTTGCAGGACATGGATAAAGCTGAAAATCATCATTCTTAGCAAACTGACACAAGAACAGAAAACCAAATACCTCCGTGTTCTCACTCATAAGTGGGTGTTGAACAACAAGAACACATGGACACAGGGAGAGGAACATCACACACTGGGGTCTGTCAGGGGGTTGGGGGTTGGGGGGATAGCAGGAGGTTGGGGGATTGGGGAGGGATAGCATTAGGAGAAATACCTAATATAGATGACAAGGGGATGGATACAGCAAACCACCATGGCATGTGAATACCTGTGTAACAAACCTGCACATTCTGCACATGTACCCCAGAACTTAAAGTATAATAAATAATAAAAAAGAAGCACATAAAAAATACAAAAGGAAGATCTTATAAGATCTTATCTCTTACAGTACAAATATTGTTACTGTTGAATACGAAGATAGCAATAAACAATGCAAATACCCCCCTAACAAATATATGAAAAGAATCTTGACAATTTCTGACCTAATATATGAAAAGAATATATATATATATATTATATAAAGAATAAATAATGTAACAAAAAATTTGTTTTTTTGCCTAACAGATATATGAAAAGAATTGACAATTTCTGACCTCATGAGGTGTTCTTATAAACTGTAAATCACATACTAGATTTCCTCATAAAAATTAAAAGGCAGTGTTACTTTGAACTGACAGAATATATTGTTGCTAATAATCACAGTTTGCCTAGACCACACTGCAGTTCTGTAGCTTAACACATTCCATCATCTGTCCACATCTTAGTATTTAAATGGTGGTAAAACTTTGTATAAAAGATTAGAATGATATTTGTCTATTTTACCTCAATAAATCTGGAAAAAAAGATCTCAGAATAATGATCAGTTATAATCTGTTAATAAGATAATTAGAGTCTCAGATAATTCAGAAGATAATGATATGTAATATCTATAGTAAAATTTTCTAAAGATAACTAGAATATTTTCAGTTTTGCAATTTTATCCTTTTACTCTTTGAAAGACAGTGATACCATAATTGCCAAAACATTATTTAAAACTATTCCATGAGAAAGTGGTTTCAAAAGATTAAATAACCTTGCTTCCAAATAATAATAATTTCAGAGGCTTTTTGAGAAAACATTTAGTAAAGCCATAGAAACAGAGACTAGCCTTCTCCTCCTCCTCCTCCTCCTCACCTAGTTGTCTAAAGAAGTTTTAGGAAAACTCCCCAAAAATATTTTAACTGAATATAGGTCTTCGTCAGGTCATGAAGTTTCACTATTATACTAAGCTCCTTCCTTCATTCTCAAAAAATAGAAATATCGTTTACAGTTTGCTATTCTTTTTCTGCAGGTCAGGGAATGGGAAGAGATAGGAGTAAGGAATTGTTGCTGTATTGAATTCTTCGTAGTTTCTTACATAAATCTTACATAGATACATGTGTAGTGGCCATGCCTCAATTATTTAGATCATATAAACATTCAAGAATGCAGCAAAACTAGGCACTAATGATCAACAAAAAGCATAAAATGTAGTAAGTCGCTTGATTATTGAAAAACTATTATTCCTTCAATGATTCCTAAAGTGTAAAAGATAGTAATGATTCTTTTCCATGAGCAAATAAGCTAGACAGTGGGTTAATATAACAAGGAAGTTGTGGTCACAGATACTGATGCATTTGAATGTTTTGAATAGTTCTAAAATGTAAAAAAAAAAAAAAAAGGTGGGGGGTGGATTAAATATATTAAAGGAGTTATTGAAAAGAAAATGGCTTGGGAGCAAATTTCATTTTATTTTAAAATCTTAATGTGCTTGTTGCTCAGCAAGTCATATAGCTAAATGCAAATTCTCTGCTTTATGAGACATAGATCAGGGAAAAGACATGAAACTGATATCCTGCATTTATTCAGGAGATTCAGTGTTGAGATACATCATGGGGAGGCACAGCATAACCCAAAAGATCTCATATTATCTATGTCTATAACACAGGACACCAAGTGATTGTAATGAAGTTCTACATTCATCAAAATTGGAATATTGCTCAAGCAGGATACCTTCTACTCACGAAGATTCAAATTGGAGTTTAGGAATATCCACAATGCTCTGGGCCCATCCATGACCTTTCTTTTAAGCTATGATATGTGAAAGGAAAATGAAATCTCAGGACACCAAACTCACTATGCCAAGGGGAAAAGTTAGGCTGTCCTTTTCCTCCTAAACTGATAGCTGCAAAGATATTGAATAGAAGGCCACATATCTCCGCAATAGGCCTCCCTCACAATTCCCTAAAACTGAGTTCTGTTGAATTTCACCCTTACAATGTAAGTAACAGTTTATCTTCACAAGTAGGAGACAAAGACAGGACTAGAAATTATCCCTCTGTTCATCTAAGACAAATACATATTTGACTGCTTTCCATACTTTATGATTATCTTATGGAAAAAAGATTCACAGAGCTCTAGAGGAATTCATAATTGACTCTATCATCTACTCTCTCCTTTTCACATGGAACATGTGGATTCAGTGAGTTCTAATTAAAGCCTCACAAGAATGTGACCACATCCTCTTATTTTCTTTCCCCTTTTCCCTCCTGCCCACTTTTTTCACTTTAAATATTGAAGCCCTCAAAATCCCCTTTGAAAAACATGTAGGCCACACCTCCTACTATGGATTGTGTCTTTTTCCCAGGCATGTCCTCAACATTGGCAAAATAAACCTCTAAATTGTTTGAGATGCGCCTCAGTCATTTTCTTTAGTTTTACAGACTCCTTGTGGAGTTTTTCTTACAAAGACATGGAAAGCAGTGATGAATGGAGGGGGATAGCTTGTTAGTTAGGACAGGACTGATTTCATACTCCTTCTTCTGGGTCAAACTGGGTAAGATAAATGCTTATGTATGAGAGCTAGCTTTCATTTTATGCTTGTACAGCACAAGGCACTGTCTAGGAGTTTTATTTATATTATTCATTTAATCCTCACTAAAATCCTGTGAGAAAAAACTTTATTGGCCATTAATTCTTACAAGTAAAGAAATGTAAACTGAGATAGTTGAAATAAGTTTTCTATTATCACTTGGATAATAACTGACAGAGCTGGGATGCAAACCAAGCTCTGAATCATTACAGCACTTTACTACAAGTACCTCAGAAAAAAATAAGAAAGGTAACTGGCAAAGAACACTGAAAGGTCCTGAAGCCCAAACCTATCTCTCTTTAAAATTCCATCAGTTTTTCACTTTAAATCAGATCACTACCCACTAAAAACAGCTATCTTCAAAGAAGTAGTAGTCTTATTGAAGAAGTAGAGGATGAGTTATTTGATGGAAAAAAGATTGAAATTTTGAGTATGAGGAAGGTCTGTGGTTGAAAAGGATAAATTTTGGACATCGAGTGAATGAGAGACTAAAGTCAGAAAAGAGACGTGGGTAGGAAAAAAATTCAGAAAGAACAGGAGAACAACAACTAATTTTTTTTTTTTTTGAGACAGAGTTTTGCTGTCATCCAGGCTGTGCAGTGGTGTAATCTCGGCTCTGCAACCTCTGCCTCCCAGGTTCAAGCGATTCTCCTGCCTCAGCCTCCTGAGTAGCTGGGACCACAGGCATGTGTCTCCACACCCCAACTAATCAGACTAATATTTTTACCAGGACTCTGGTGCCAGCCAGTGTTCAAAACTGTCAGAATGAATTTCAGAAGCTACAAATCTCAGTTTCCTTGTAATTATCTCAGCTCAGTCTCCTCTGTTCTGTCTAGTTCCATCTTGCCTTGCTAATTCACCCAGATTTTTTGCCATTCATTTCCTGTCCTCTCTGCTGGAAAAAGAAGGCAAAGGAGGAGAATAGGAAGAGTTGAGCTCATGGATTCCCAACATCCAGTAAATTAGTCAGCTAGGGCTGCCATAACAAAGAACCACAAAGTGAGTGGCCTAGTCAATAGAAATGTATTATCTCACAGTTATGGAGGATAGACGTCTGAGATCAAGGGTCTGAGAGCCCTATGGGTTGGTCTCTTTTCAGAGCTTTGAGAATTTGTTCCATGCCTCTCTCCTAGCTTCTCATGATTTGCTGGCAGTCTTTGGCATTCCTTGTCTTATAGATGCAACACTTGAATCTCTGCTATTATTGACACATGGTATTCTCCCTTTGTGTCTTCACATAATCTGTCCTGCATTCATGTCTGTCTCTGTTCCAAATTTCCCCTTTCTTTAAGGTCACAGTCATAATGGATTAGGGCTCACCCTAATGACCTCACTTTAACTTGATTATCCATAAAGTCCCTTTTCTAAGTTAGGTCACATTCACAGGAACTAGGTATTAGGACTCCAACATCTTTTGGGGGGCACAATTACATCCATAGTGCCAGTCTATGATTAATATAGATGGCCATTTTCTTGGGACTTCTAACTCTTATTATCTCAAATATTGAGACTTCTCTACTATGGAGTCAGGAAAGAGCATGGAATATGCTTCACCGAAAAGCCTAAACAGAAGTTTTGGCCTTTAAAAAGGTATAAACCTTAAAGGATAAAAGGAATGTGACAGAAGATTACATCAAGCCAGAGATGTCATAAAAATTTTAGAAGATAGAAAGTTGATCTGAGTAAAAGATTTAGTAGATAAAAATAAATCTTAAATCCCTATTGTCTGCAGAAAAGCAAAGTCATTCTGTCAGAAGACAGAAGTCTTCTGCGAGTGTTATCTAGAAATTTCGAACTAGGGAGGTTCTGGTCTTGGAGACATCAGGCATAGCTGAGATTAGGGGTAGAGTGCCAAACTGATATAAGAGTCAGTAAACCTCCCTGCCCCTGTTTTCCTTTTTGGCTTCCATAACTTTTTAGGCTAGACATATACTCCCAGATGCAATATTGCCAGAAATCCTCTCTGAGGAAATGGATCAGCCTGAGACAAGATGAGAAGGTCCTTTTTGGAGGCCCTCTGACTCAATAGTCTTGGCACATCACTCTTACAGGAACCCACTCATCAATAAACACTGCCAGTATACACACAAGCAAACAGATAATCAAGAACCATCAGACAGGCTAGCCATGATGGCTCAAGCCAGTAATCTCAGCACTTTGGGAGGCCTATGCAGGAAGATGGCTTGAGCCCAGTAGTGTGAGACCAGCCTGAGAAACATGGCGAAACCTTGACTCTACAAAATTTAGCTGGGTGTGGTGGCATGCACTTGTGGTCCCAGCTACTTGGAAGGCTGAGGTGGGAGGCATGCTTGAGCTCAGGAGGCAGAGGAGGTTGCAGTGAGATATGAGTATGGCATTGCACTCTAGCCTGGGCCACAGAGCAAGACTCTGTGAGACACACACACACACACACACACACACACACACAGATTTTAAAAAAAGGAATCACCAGACATTTAAAGGAAACTTAACATAAAAAATAGAAGCCAAAATAAACTGAAGCAGAAACTTAGAGAAAACAGAGACAGTGCAGAAAGTGAAGAAAAACATTTTTAAGTACATAAAACATATGTGTTCAGAGATAAAGAGAGGATATTGATGGCATATTTGGGGCAAAAACAATAGACTATAAAAAAATAATATTCAATGACCAAGAACAAGCTCGTGGAAAATAAAACAGTAGCGAAAATAAAAAATTCAATAGAAGAGTTTGAGAAAAACCTTTAGGAAATTTCCCAGGAAGTAAACAAAACAAGGCAGAGAAGGAAATAGAGAAAAAAGAAAATTAGAGGCCTAGCTAGTAGAAGTTTTAGAAAGTGATAACAGAGAAGGTAGAGGGGATAAATTATGAAAGAAATAATGCAAGGGAATTTTCCAGAACTAAAGAGCATGAAATTCCACTCTGAAAGAGCTCACAGATTGCCTAGCGCAGTGAATAAAAAATGTCCTATACCAAGGCAATCACTGAAAAATTACAGAACTCTGGGTATAAAGAGATTTTGTGCCTTCGTATCCCTTGCCTCTTTTCCTTCTTTGTCCCTGTTTGAGAAAACCACAACTTGGATTAAATCCAACTCAAAGTTCACTCTTTTTCTGTACCCCCGCCACAGTGGCATAAATCTGCAGAAAAATCACACTGACTGGCATAATTTTAAATTAATGACACTAATCCAATAATTGGAATTAGAGATTCTGGTCTAATGCTGTTTACTCACACCATTATTTCCAAGTTTCATTCTTGCTCCTAGTGACCACCTCATACCATCTCCTCTCTCATTAAACTCCAACTCTGCCAGCTTCCTCCCTTTAAGCTAACAATGTTGTTGTCTTTTGCTGAGAAAGGTTTTGAAACAACTAAAAGAGAGTTTGTAGTACAAACTACCACCACAATATCCTTCTATTGCATCACCGGGGCCTATATTCTACCTTCTACCCCGTTACTTTTGATGAATTCTCCTAGCAAAGGCCAACTTCTCCACTTGTGCATTAGATTTCATCCCCTCTTGCCTACTCAAGGAGGTTGCTCCAGCGATTCGTTTTCTCTTGCCTCTCTCTCTCTCTTTCTGTCTCTCTCTCTCTGTCTCTCTGTGTGTGTGTGTGTGTGTGTGTGTGTGTGTGTGTGTGTGTGTGTGTAAAGCCAACCTTCTCTTAAACCCATGTCTCCAGTTTCTGCCCATTTTTGTTTCCCTTTTCAGCAACACTCTAGCCATTGACAGTTCCTCTCCACCCATCTGCCCATTCTCCCATAAACCTACTGTAATCATGTTTTCATCACTATCAGGCCATCAAAACTGCTCTACCTAAAGTCTCTGATGACCTCCGTAATGTTAAAGCTATGGCTGTCTCTCAGGCCTCATCTTCCTTGATCTATCAGCAGCATTTGACACAGAAAATCACTCTCTCCTCCTTGAGACACTTCTTCACTTGACTTCCAGGACACATTACACTTAGTTTTTGTCTTAACTTTCTGGCCGCTTCTACTCTGTCTTATTTTTTTCTGATTCCTTTTCATCTTTTCAACCTCTAAATGTTGGAGTGCCTTGGACTTTTGTATCTACTCACGCTCTCTGGGTGATCTTATCCAATCACAAGACTTTAAATACCACTGATACTTTGAGAAGTCTTACATTTATATCTTAGTTTGGACTTCTCCCAGACTCTTTATTTAATATCTCCAGTTGACATCTCAGATTAATATGAACAAAACTGAGCTACACATACATCTTCCAACCTGTTCTTCCCATAGGCTTCTCCATCCTTAGTTAAGGGCAACTCCTTTCTTGTTTTTTGCAGGCTAAAACGTTGTCATGCTTGAGTTGTTTCTCTTACTCTCTATGTGCATTAAGTCAACAAATACTGTCAGCTCTACCTTTAGAATATGTCCAGAATTTGACCATTTCTCACATCTCCACTACCATCATTCTGGTGCAAGCTACCATTGCCTCTCACCTGGATTACTGCAATAGCGTCCTAAGTGCTAAACCCTACCTCTTCCCTCAGGCAATTAGTTTGCTTGATACCAAAGTCAGAATAGTCCCATTTCTGCTAAAAATTCTCCAACAGCCGCTCATCTCTTATAGAGTAAAAACCCGTGTTCTCACACTCTGGCTCCATCTTATTGCTCTGACCTCATTGCCTTCTACCTTTCACCTTGTTCACTTTGCTCTGGCTTCCCAAACAAGTGCATCTTATTCCTCAAACAAACCTGTTGCACTTCTGTCTCAGAGCCTGCGTGCTTAGTGTTCTCTGCGCAGAAAGGAAATTCCCTGGACAGTAATATGGCATGGTACCTTATTCTCTTCACGTCTTTAATTAAAGTTTTCTTTTAAGTAAGGCTCTTATCCAAATTTCTACCTGACACTACGTATTCTCCATTTCTTCTTCAGTATTTATCACTACCTAATATACTATGTTTTACTTATTTAATTTATCTTATTTATTATGTGTCTCCCCCACTAGAATGTAAGCTCCACAAAAGGCAGGGATGTGTGTCTTTCCTTTTTCAATGCTGTACTCCCCAGCATCTAAAACAGACCCTGGCATAGTAAGGGCAGTTCAATAAATATTTGTAAATAAATGAATGTTTTATAAAAGCTCCTATAGAGAAAAAGAAACAGATTCAGGAATCAGAATGGCACCATGCTTCTCAGCATTGGAAGCTGAAAGACAAAAGATCAAGGCCATAAAATGTATAATGAAAAATGATTTGCAGCCTCCCTGGGTTATATATCCAATCAAACTTAATCAAGCATGAAAGTAAATTAAAGACACTTTCAGATTTGCAAGGTTTCAAAAATATTGTTCTCATGAACTTAGGAAGCTATCAGATGATATACATCCACTAAAATGAGGAAGAAAACCAAAAAATAGGAAGACATAAGTTCCAGGAAACAAGGATTTCAACATAAAGGAAAGGCAAAGGGAAAACCCAAGATGATAATTAGGGACAATTTTAGGGTGTTGCTATGCAGATGGTATGGAGAGCAATCAGTCCATACAGGAGCAGAAGGACTTGGACTCCAAAAAAGATGTCTCCAAGGGAAAAAAAAACAGAACTGAGAGCTCCCCCTGATATACTTGTTCTCAGTGAGAGAACTTCTACAGTCCTATTGGAAATTTTGCAGAAAAGGTGGTAGTAGATGGGCCTGGCATGGTAGCTCACACCTGTATTCTCAACCCTCTGGGAAGACAAGGCAGGAGGATCGCTTGAGGCCAAGAGTTTCAGGCCAGCCTGGGCAACAACAGAGTGAGACCTTCTTTCTACTGAAAAAAAAAAAAATTAGCAGGGCTTGGTGTTGTGTACCTATACTCTTAGTTATGCAGGAGGCTGAGTGGCAGGGTCCCTTGAGCCCACAGGTTCAAGGCTGCAGTGAGCTATGATCATATCACTGTACTCCATGTTAGGTGACTGACAGAGCAAGACCCTGTTTCTAAAATAACAAACAAACAAATAAATAAATAAATAAATAAAGCTTTGTGGCTTAGTTATGAACAATATTTGCATATGTTAAATGAATACTAAGTTGACCAAAAATTGTAATGTTGGTGTAGATAAGAATGTGAGGAAATGATGTACAGGAACCAATCCAAATTTTATCATAAGAAATTGATAAATAAGTTTCCAACATGGGAAAATAAAACAGCACTATATGCATATTAGCTAGAAATATAAGTGTAAATAGCTAAAGAAAAAGATAAAAGAGTTGAAAGAAGTTACATCTGGAGGCTGGCCATGACTGATTGAGAGGGATAGGACCCTCACAGGATCCTGTCCATTATCAACTTAATAGTACTATTTGACTTCTTAAGTTACATAAATGCAATTTTGATAATCATAAAAGTTAAAATGTAAAATGTTAATTTAAAATCAAGAAATAGGCTGGGCATGGTGGCTCCCACATGTAATCCCAGAACTTTGGGAGGCTGAGGCAGGGGATCACTTGAGGCCAGGAGTTCGAGACCAGCCTGGTGAAACCCCATCTCTACTAAAAATACAAAAATTAGCCAGCTATGGTAGTGCATTCCTGTGATCCCAGCTACTCAGGAGGCTGAGGCACAAGAATCACTTGAACCTGGGAAGCAGAGGCTGCAGTCAGCTGAGACTGTGCTACTGCACTCCAGCCTGGGTGACAGAGCAAGACTCTGTCTCAAAAAAAAAATGGTATTAGAGAAATGTCATTCAGAGTAATGGAAATAATAAAGGAACTAAACATGGATGATAAGAGGAAATGGCTACCTCTGAAAAGTAGAATTGGGGGCAGACTTTTTATGACAATAGGCATGACTGCTTTTACAATAAATGAATAAATAAATAAATGAATAAGATAAATTGGCCTTATATCTGTGAGAATAGGATAGAACTGAAAAAATAATCATAAATTAATCAGCTCTCATTGTGGTCACTTTGAAAGAACACATCATTTAACAGAAACTACTATTTTGAGAACATGGACATGTTTGTGCTTTAACATGATGATGTTGCAATAGTTTGCCATTCTAAAAACTCAGTCCAGTACCTTAATATCAAGTAAAGGTAGATGTTGGCATAACAGGAATTACTCAAAGGCTATAATCCAAATTCAAGTTGTCCACTTGAATCAAAATCACCTTCTTGGAAGAACTGATCCTCTTGAGATTTTTGTTCTAATCCTATTGTAGGGGCAGATTTTCTCTAATACCCAGTGGAGTCATTTGAGTTCTAACACAGAAATAGCAAAGAAGCAGTAATGACAGTTAAGTGTACAGTCAGGACTTCTGTGTGTGCTGTGGCAGCATCCAACCCTCTCATGGATTATGCGGTACTCAGAGGAAAAGAATATTGGTTTTTATTTTTTAAGATACTTAGACAAAGACTTCACAACATAGCTCAATAATTCATTTCTCTTACAAATTTTTGAAAATATTTTTTGTTACATAATATTTTAATAGGCACTGAAACTGTAACACATACATAATGGATAAAATATGGTGACATAATGAGCACCAGTGAAACCACCACCCAGTTTAATAACAGGAGCATTACCAGTACCTTTGTAACTCCCTGAGTGCTTCCTTTCCACATCTCATCCTTATTGATAAAATAGCACTCTATATGAGCTAACTTCAATGATCCTGTTATAATTAAAATTAATTTCTTCTGGCTTTTTTCTTTTCTCTGGAGATGAGTATCTATGAAACATCTTTGTTTTCACTCACAAATAAGTGATCATAGTATTTGGAGTGGATCTAGTTACAAGTCCAGCTCTGCCTCAATCTTACTAACTGTATAACTGTAGACAAGTTATTTAATTCTTCTGACATGCAATTTCCTCATTTGTAAAGAAAAAATAATAATTTCCAATTTTTAGGGTTATTGTAAGACTTAAGTGAGTTAATGTATATAAAGCACTCTTTACCTGTGGTTATTTTTATAGAAAGTTAATCATTGTAATCTTATGTGAGAATCTTTTTGCAAAGTATAAAGGAAATTTAATTAGCTATCTGGCTAATTTCTTTCTTTGATAATGTTTGCTTCAAAAATAGGCTGGGTGCTGTGGCTCATGCCTGTAACTGCAGCATTTTGGGAAGCTGAGGCTGGTGGATCACCTGAGGTTAGGAGTTCGAGACCAGCCTGGCCAACATGGTGAAATCCTGTCTCTACTAAAAATACAAAAAAATTAGCTGGGCTTGGGGGCGGGTGCCTGTAATTCCAGCTACTGGGGAGGCTGAGGCTGGAGAATTGCTTGATCTGGGGAGGCAGAAGTTGCAGCCAGCTGAGATCCCGCCATTGCACTCCAATGTGGGCAACAAGAGTGAAACTCTGTCTCAAAAAAAAAAAATAAATAAAAATAAATAAATAAACATGTCCAGGCATGGTGACTCACACCTGTAATCCCAGCACTTTGTGAGGCCGAGACAGGCGAATCACTTGAGGTCAGGAGTGATCACTTGAGGTCTGGACCAGCCTGGCCAACATGGCAAAACCCCATCTCTACTAAAAATACAAAAATTAGTAGGACATGGTGGCAGGCGCCTGTAATCCCAGCTACACGGGAGGCTGAGGCAGGAGAATCGCTTGAACCCGGGAGGCTGAGATTGCAGTAAGCCGAGATTGTGCCACTGCACTCCAGCCTGGGTGACAGAGTGAGACTCTGTCTCAAAAACAAAGCAAAGCAAAACAAAACAAAACTTAATTTGGAAAATAAGAAATACTTCACCCTGTTTTTTCAAATGGCTATATTAACAGCTGAATGTAGTCACCAGCATGGATGATTTTTAATTGATTGTACAGTTATTAGTTGTCAGGGTAGCTAAATGTCCTGTTCACTAATGAATTCAGTGATTTTTAAAAGACTAGTAAGAAGTTAGAAAAACATAGAAATTACACATGAGAAATGTCTGTGGGATATTAATTTGGTCTAAATTTTTTGTTTTGCTGAGACAGCATTTTAGATCCACAGAAAAAAATGGTAACAACTTGGGAAACATTTTGTTTTAGTCTTTAAGTTTTTAAAACCATTTTTCTGCTTTAAGAAATTACAGAACCAGCCATTACAGTAAAGTAGTCCAGAGTGTTACAAGTTAGTCTGTCACCATGGCAGCAGCATCTGGGGAGCATTCAAGATGTATTATTTCAGAAATCCAGAGGTTTTTGAATATTTATGTAAGGATACTTGTTTATCTGAAGAAATATATAACCAGTTCTCTTTGTAATCCTGAATTGTATGTAATGTTAACTTCTTCAGAGAGAAGATACTAGTACGTAAAATTCCGGAATAACCTAAAGATGCCCAACATCAAGTAGCTGCAGAAATAAAATCAGTATTGAAAAGATAATAATATGGAGAATTGGCCATTTAAGCTTAAAAATTACTTAATACTTTGGTATCACATATCATTTTGCTGATGCTAGAAATGATGATGACAGTAATGATGATGATGACAATGCTATTGTGAGTCAACAAGGATAGAATACTTATTAGTGTTAAACACAAATGTTCAGTCATTTCAGTGAATTTCTTGTTCATTCTTAACAGTGCTACTTAATTTTCATGTGAGATGCATCCTACGTTGTAGGAGTTATGTTTTTTGACTCATCTGTTGTGGTGAAACATGCCACAGAGTTACATAATTAGGTTAATTTTAAAGAACTACTATAAAGTAGTGTTTTTACTACCTTTTTCTCTGTCATCTGAGATTACAGCATGAAAAATATTTGGATGAAATATTAAAAATTCAGTCAAATGACAGTTAATCTTCTTTTACATGATGTCAAAAGACTTGACTGGTTTTATGTTTTTGTTTTTATAGTAAGGATTTTATCAAGTGCTCAATATGCCCTGGTCACCACACTGAGTACTTCATGCACCAGTTCCGAGTTTAATCTTCAGGCATAGGAGGCTTAGGCTATGCCCAAACTTAGGTTAACTGACTATGTTTAACTGACCTGACCAGTAATTATTGGACCAAATTGTTTCCTTTGTTGTCTTGTAGACACAATTTATAATAAATGTAGTAACTAGCTGTGTGGGACTGTCTTTAAAACTGTTTGTTCTGGCAGAGGGAGGGAATGAGAGAGGGTAGTTAATGGGTACTGTTAAATCAAGATTAGCCTAAAGCTGCCTCCTTACATATTTTAAGTTCAGCCTAAAGTTTTTTCTGTACATCGTGAACTATAACTAGCAGAGGTATAAACAGACCATAGCCTACACTTGTGCCAATTACTAAGTTTTGGCCAAACAAATGTAGTCAACTGTTAGAATCATGTTCAAATAAGGCAAATGCCAACCTGTAACCAATAGAGCTGTTTCTTTACCTCACTTGGGTTTTCTGTATGTTACTTTCCTTTTTCTGTCCATAAATCTTCTTCCACCACATGACTATGCTGGAGTCTCTGAGCCTATTCTGGCATGGCAGGCTGCTCTACTGTGAATCGTTCATTACTCAATCAAACTCCTTTAAATTTAATTTGGCTGAAGTTTTTCTTTTATCAGTACAAACATTGAGTTAGAAGGAATAAGCTTCAATGTTTGATAGCAGTACTCTGGGTAACTACAGTTAACAACCACGTAGTGCACATTTCAATAGCTAGAACAGGAGACTTGCAATATTTCCAACACATAAAAATAATATCCTGACTTGGTCATTACACATTCTGTACATGTAGCAAAATATCATACATATCCCATAGATATGTATAAATATTATGGATAAATAAAAATGTTTCATTCAGCCACTTTTAATAACAGGGTTTCAGTAATGAGGTTTTCCACTGAACTATCTAGTCCAATCCCTGTAAGGTAATAAGAAAAATCCACACAGTGATACTGACTTTCAGTTCGGCCTGAATTTTGACTGACAAAATGAACTGTGAATGATAAAAAGATGGTTGAGAATTCTTTTCTTAATAAAGGAGATGATTTATGTTTTTAATTTTGTAATTACAATTCATATTATTCAGAAATTTTATATAACAGGTCACTATTATCTTCATAAAAATTCTTCATAAAAATATATTTTTATCTGTTAACATCCCAAATATCCAGAAGTGATAATATGAGCTTCTGCTAAGGCATACTTCAATTATTCTTAGAGAACTAGTCACCTGGTCCTCTTAGAAATTTTATCAAGGGAGGAACTCCTTTTTTTGTGACATTAATATTCCTTAAGTCTCTTACCTCCAAAACTATGTGCTTCGATTTTTCTTTTCCATTTCTATAAGTTTGTAAACTTTTTTCATTTTATGAAGTAACATAGTATTTGGCCTCCTGGTCAAAAGTTTTATACTCTATTGAAGTTTTTCAATCTTTAAGTGTTTTTTTCCCCTAAAATAATTTTAAGAGTTACTTCCAGAACTTCTGTTCATCAACTTGAGTCCTAATTTAGAGTCGTGATATTATGATGTCTATTATTTTAGCACAGATTTTTTTAAAAGTCAAAGTCTAATTACATACTTACTTGTTTTGTGTGTCAAAGTTTTGTATATCCCATACAATGTTTTCTCTATTATTATTATCATTATTATTGGTAATAACTATTTATTAGTTTTAATAACATTATTAATAGAAATAGATTTAACAGTTTTCATGGTTTTGAAAAGTATAATTCAAAACCCTTTCTCCTATTATAACATGACAATTATTTTCTTGCTGTCAACAAACTGAAACGGTTGCTACATACAATGCAGTCAAGTTGGAATCTCTTATTTTCTCACTTTCAAATGCTGGATTTTGCTAACATTTATAACATGTAAAAATAATATTTTGTTCTTTTATTCCTTTTGAACACAAATATGAAATGAGTCAAAAATATGATTTCCTTTTCATACATTACTGTTGGAAATGAAAATAGATACAACTTTTTTGGAGGACAATTTGGTTCTATTTGTCAAAATTAAAAATGCTCATACTCTTTGACCCAATAATGTAAATTCTTAGGTATATATTGTAGAGATAATCTTGCATATGTGCAACCCAAAGTATATGCAAATAAAATATTTGTTGTAGAGTTTTGCAATAGTAAAAGATGAAAAACATTTAAATGCTCATCATTGAGACCGTTTAGATGAATTATGATATATTCATACAATGAATCACTATGCACCCACTAGCTTCAATAATGACTTTTATATATGCTGATTTGGAACAACAGCCAAGGGTGAACAATCAAGGAACAGAGCAAAGTATATGGTATACTATCTTCTGTGTGAAAGGACAGAATTGGAGGTGAGGGAAAGAGAGAGAAAGATAAAGAAAAAAAGAGGGAAATGTTATCCAGGTATGTTGGCAAATGGATAGGTGTCACTGGAAGAATCTTCAAGAAACTGGGTGTAGTGTTTGCTTCCAAAGAGGGAAAATAAGAAAAAGTAAAGGAAAGGTAGAGAGACTTAGTTTTTATTGTATATGCTTTTGGTATCATGTGTATGTAAATATATATACACACATATATAATTTTAAAAACTAAAAGAAATATGGCCTCATGACCTAGAAATAACACACTGAAATAAAATTCATTTCCTCCTACCTTCTCCATCACTTGAAAAGGACTTAAGTTTTTTTATTAGTTGACAAAAAATAGACATTTCTACCTTTACAGCTAGCTTACAATCATTGCCAAGTAATTAGAGAAGACTTGGATTTTTCTTAACATTAAAAAGTGTTCGGCTTTGTAAATATGCCAGTGTAGTTGGGTCTCTCTGATCTAAAGAGAAGTGGAGATTTGATAGTTACTAATGTAGAAAAGAATTTTGTCTGGAGGTTGCAATTGTTTGTGGTCTAAACTGATTTAACTGCCACATTGCTTCAATGTACCATGTATACAATCTCAGAATAATTATCTAATAGGATATTGTAATTAAATTTCTGAAGATGAACTTCGCACTACATAAAATACATAAAACATTATAAAATGTGGACTATATATGTAAGACATATTTAGAGATTAATGGCAATAGGTTTAAGAATTTATGTCAAAGCTTTAAAATAAGTTTTTAAACTTTACAAGTGGGCCGGGGCGGTGGCTCACATCTGTAATCCTGGCACTTTGGTAGGCTGAGACAGGAGAATTGCTTGATCCCAGGAGTTTGAGACCATCCTGGGAAACAAAGTGAAACCCTGTCTCTACACAAAATTTTAAAAATTGGCCAGGCATGATGGAGTACATGTGTAGTCCCAGTTACTCAGGACACTGAGATAGGAGGATCCCTTGAGCCCAGGAGTTTGAAGTTGCAGTGAGATATGATCGTGCGACTGCACTCCAGCCTGAATGACAGAGAAAGATCCTGTCTCAAAAAACAAAAACAAACAAAAAAATGAAGTCAAACAGAAAAAAAAGTTAAAATTTCAATGTGGAAAAAAGAATTACAAAGACTCTATAATGCTTTGTAAAATGCTATCTTGCTTATAGGCAAAGACTATCTCAAATCCTATATTTTGTGGCCATCCCATTGACACTCAATGAGAAACAAGAAAAGTAAATATAAGGAAATATAAGGAAAATAAATATTAAGGATAATAGAAAAAAAATTGCATGCTCATATGCATTCCCACAACACAGGCACAAATGCATGCAGATCAGTTCAGTGCCAATTCACTAATATTTTCCCTTCACCATCCCCAGGAATTCTTATCTGTTTCTCTTCTAAGGATGTTTACATGACTGGACAATTACACAAATGAACTGGCACTCAACCTTCTAGAATGATTGTAATAATACATACCTCCAGAAGAAGGATGTCTTTGATTCCTGGATCTTGGAGTCTTACAACATATGGTCTGACAGATTTTAAGCTCCAAGTATCTATTTTTAGACATGATGGCTCTTTACCCTTATCTTTTAATAAAATAAAAAGTATTTCTTGAGCAGATACTTGTTTTCACAATATCATTTTAGCTAGAAAGCAAGTAGCTTTGTCAGTCTAGAAAGTTTGGTGAGATGAATAATTGAGTCTGTAGGAGTAAGATGCCTAGGGAAGAAATTTGAGTAGGGGTTTAGATAATGCAGGCAATTAATTAAATGATTTTAGGATACTTGATTCACAATAGCTAATTTGAATATGTACTAAAAATACATACAGATCACAAATCATGATTGTGTTATTTTCAAGGACAGTACAGAACATACACTTCACTGCATAATAGAAAAAAATTATGTGCTTTCAAAAATTTGATATTTATTTTTATTTATTTATTTGTCTCCTGCTAATGTTCACAGAGGATCACACTGCCTTGTCAAAATAGAGAACAGAATCAAGGTTAGTTTTATATTTAATATCAGGAAAAATGACATATGTTAGAGTAGTTATCTTTAATTAGACAAATGTTTAAAATTTTATAGTTCCAGGCATGATAATAGGAATTGCTTTGACAGCTTCTCATAGTAATTAGGTGGGTTCACAAGTGCTGTGTCATAAAACTCCCCTTGGCACTAAGAACATCATATATAGCAGATTCTGCTAGGGCAAAGAAGAGAATAACTCCCTTTACCTCACTGATGGCTGAGAAGTCATCAGTTTTTTTTTTTTCTTTGAGACAGGGTCTCATTCTGTTGCCCAGACTGGAGTGTAATAGCGGGATCTTGGCTTACCTAACCTCTACCTCCCAGACTCAAGTGATTCTCCTGCTTCAGCCTTCCGAGTAGCTGGAATTACAGGTGTGTAATTAGTCCAACTAATTTTTGTATTTTTAGTAGAGATGGGGTTTCACCATGTTGGGCAGGCTGATCTTGAACTCCTGATCTCCAATGATCCACTGGCCTCAGCCTCTTAAAGTGCTTGAATTACAGGCGTGAGCCACTGTGGCCACCAGCCGTCAGTCTTATCCACAGAAACATATGCTGTTAAAGTCTGCCTTCATATACATTCCTCTCCTTTGGCAAACCTTAAAGATGATTCCCTCTCACACTAGCAAAGTGGATTTCTTAGTTAATGTAGTGCCCGGCATGGTTTTAGGTATATTCATGCAGTCCTCAATTTACAGATGAGCTGGGTTCCAAAACTTTGGTACTTAGAGTAGAATTTCCAATTTAAACATATTATAGATGGTGCTAATGTTCTGAGAATAACCCATACAATGAAGTGTTGTAAAAAAAAAATAGCAGAAAAAATAGTACAAAAAAAAAAAGATTGCCTAACGAGTATCAAATAGTACTAGTTTTATGGACACTAGATGTTCTTTATTTTCATGTCAAAATTCCACTTTTAAAAAATTTAGTTTTCTTTTTCTTTGGTTTAAATATACCACTGATATTCCAGTGTATATCAGGTTGAAAAAAATACCATTTATACTACTAGTCTTATGCTTAGGCACGAATATAGTCGGTGCTGGGGGAGAGGTTTGTAAACATGAATCAAAGGAGAGGAGAAGATTCTGGAATTAACTAGGTACAAGTTAAAAGAGGGAGAAGAAAGGGAAGGGGATTAAAGATGAGTCATCTATGGGAAAGAGATGATTAAGGTATCACTAAAGAGGTATGCATTGAGATAAAGAAAAATATCTGGCAGCTTAACATAAAGCATGGCTGAAGAGATGTTTGGTCAGATGATTTCCTATGCATGCTTGTCACTAAGTGACACTATTTACTCAGTACAACTTTGTTAAAATAGTGAGAGTAGGGAATGGGGGGCAGAAAGAAGTGGGAGGGCATTAAACACCTGCCGTTCTGCCCAGAAACTATTTCTCCTTTTACCACTCATGTTCCTTTTGGGGCAGAGGCTTAGTCACAGTGAACAACGACAGCCTATAATGATTGCAATTGGGAGTCCAGGCCACAGTGGGATTAAGCTCTGAGGGTTGAGCTGCTGAGCTGCTGGCCTAAGAATCCTTGAATACTCCCTGGCTGGGATCAGAATTGACCCCAGAATCCAGAGTAAGGGCTTAACCAGCAGGTAAAAATTAAGCAACGCTAGTTTCAAAGGTGTAGTAGTTCTCAATTCTGGCTATATGTTAGAATAATCTGCTGGAAATTAAAAAGAAAAACAATGAAAATCAGACCAACATCTGGGCCTCATGTCAAACCAATTAAATCAGAATCCCTGGGAGTGAAGAGCTGGGCTTCGGTATGTTTACAAAACTCCCTCAGTGATGTTAATAGAAGCTAGCATTGAGAACCACAGGATATGAAGTATACAGAGGTGAAAGAGTCAAGCATCAACCTCATGGGTAAAAGTGAAGAAGGAAGCTCTACAGGCAGTTCTGGAGTAGGGGACACTTCATGTTTGGCTGGCGTGATCTGGAGGGCACTGGTTAGCACATATTGGAGTCAGGAGAGCAGTGAGGAAGGCTGGGGGGTACAGTAAGGTAAGCTTTCCTCTTCTTCATTATTTTGTTTTGAGGTAGCCCTATATTATTCACTCTTCAATGGTTATATGACAAGCAGTACTTGTCTCCTCTTCGAGTGCCTAGCAAGGGCAGTAGTCATTTAAAATGTATCAAAATTTACTCTTTTTGTACTGATTTGTGCACTTAGGAGGGAAGGAAGTATGAGCCATCTTCTTATAATAATAAATCTACCACTTAGGTACAATGTGAGCAAACCTCCCACTAAATAGAATTTCAGAATTTTAGAGCTGGAAGGGGCCTTTGATATCACTTGGTTCACCCTTTTCTTTCAGATTGTAAATATCTCCACTAGACTTGTCAAAGGCAGGAAGTATTTCTTATACTTCATAGTTTCTCTATAGTGGATATTATATGACCAACAATGTAATGGTAGATATATGACCAATAAAATAATTTTCAGATGAGGAACCTCAGTTCTAGAGTCAATAAATTAGTAGGTTCATTCATTCATTCATATAATGCTAGTAAAAAGAGAAAGCTTTTGATATTCTTGAGTGATATAAAATGACATAATGATATAAGTTAATTAGAAATATAAGAGGCTAGAGTGTTTCTGATGCTCTTAGAAATGCAAGTAAATTTAATCCAATTAACATATTGATACCTTACTAGGGAAGGCATTGCATTATGTTTTATAAAGGTTAGTAGAATATAGTTATTAGGGCCCAAGCTCTGGATTTAGATAGCCTGGGTTTAATTTCTGGTTCTTACTTCCTAGCTGTGTGATATGGGACTATTTATTTAACCTCTTTGTGACTCTTTTCTGAAATGTAAAATGGGGATAATAAAACTTGCCTTGCAGGGAAAATAGTACTTTACACATAATAAATCCTTAAAATATATTAACTATTACTAAACATAATATTATCTGTTATTTTTAAATCCCCACTATCCTCTAACAAGGGTGAGGCCTGTTACCTAGATGAAACTTTATTTTGCTGAGCCTCATGCTGGGTTTGGGGGTGCCAGTGTGAAGATGGGGCCAGGGCACAGTGAATTGGGATAAAATAATAGGGAGAAAAGTCTGGAGGCCTGCAAACCAATCAGCCAGTCAGAAGAAAATGTAGGCCAGTGAGTTTAACAGATATGATTGTTGTTTTTCTGTTTGGTATGGTATGTAACCCCTTGACAAACCTGCAGTGAAGTCTATATTGCTCACTAATGTTTATAGGTGTTGTGGTTTACTTTAGCAGAACTCAAAGTGGTCCCAGGTTGTAGGTCCAGCAGGGAGGACTGTAGCTGGCAGAGACAGAGGATGGAGGATGTTGGCACCTGTATTCCACAAAAATGGATAAAAGTCTGTATCCTCAGGAATTTCTCTCTAACAGTGGAAAAGATCAATATGTATGTACCAAATTAATTTCAATACATGGTAGAATAAATTCAGTGTTATAATGATTGAACAAAGTGTTACATACATAAAGAAGTGGGAAAGATTTATTCTGATTTATACGGAAGTGGGAAAGAAGTGGATTTGGGAAGGCTTCAGGGAGATGATATTACCCTGTGGGTGAAGTGACTAACAAGTAGAGAGAAGAGGAGCAAACAAAGGAAGTGCAAGGGTATGCTTGAGAAATGGTGAGACTACATGGTGTTAGAAAACACTGTGAACAACTAACTCCTACCTCTAGATTTTTTGCTATGCAAGCCATCATTGACTGGAGATTCTGTTCCTTGCAGCTAAATACAATCCTCATAGACTGCTCAGTAACTATGTGTTGAATGAATAAATAGAGAAATGGAAAGATGTTTGGAATGGAAGATCAAACACCCTAACTCCAATTTGGGGTCTCTAGCTGCCCTAGTGGACAGTAGATGCTTTGTCTGTCCAACCGTAATAGTGAACTTCTATTTCCCTTAACTTTTTCCAACTCCAAATGTTTTTTTCTGGGGCTTCCAATTACATTATATCTTGCCACCTCCACCCTACCTCTAAAATATGGGATGGTCATATGACCCAAAGAAGCCAATCAGAATATTTATTTTGGATTTGATGTTCAAAGACTAAGAGTTAGAATTTCTCTTTCTTTTAAGTTTCCAGTTAAAAGGTTGTGACCTTAGAGATAGTGGTAGCCATATACTTTGTTGCATGAGAGAACTTGAGAAAATTAGGACTATGCAGAGAGAAGCTGAGATGAGATGCAGAGAGAGTTGTGGATCTAATTTAATTTGGATTCAGTTGTGCCTGAGGACATCTCTGCTTCTCTTTTTCCCATAGGAGAAAATAATTGTGCCCCTTCCCTTTTTGGGTTGAGTTAGCTTGAGTTGCGTTCTGTCACCTGCAATTGAAAGAATCCTGTGTAATGGTCACTAGCAACATTATTTATTAAGTAGTAATTTTTACCATTTTAGACCTTAGTTTATCTACAAATAAGGGGAGTTGGACAAGATAATCAATATTCCTTCAAGCTCAGTTTCCATTTTTCACACTTCTATAACAACTAGAAAGTTTGAGCCAAAATATGTTTAACTAAATCCTTTTAATTTTTTTTAAAAGAAAACTCTATAAGGAAAAATTCTTAAATCAGGCTGAAACCTACTTTCCTTTCTTTGTATCAATACTTAAGTTAGATAATCACAATAGAACTTTGAGTAATATCTTCCACAACTGGAATGCAGTCATCCAAACATGATAATAAAAGATTATCTTATAATTTAGTATACAATAAAGTTGTATTTCAAAGCAAAGGGGAAATGAAGTACTATTCATTAAATAATGTTAGGACAATTGATTAGCCATTTTGAAAAAAAAAAACAAAAATGAATTTCTACTTCATTCCTCATTCCAAAATAAAATCCAGACAATTCAAAGATTTAAAGGAAATAAAAATAATAATAATGAAAGTACTGGAAGAAAATATATGTGCGTGGGCTTTATGAATTTGAAGTGAAAAGAGCTTTTTAAGAACAAGATAACTTCTCTATAAACTTGAGGCAAAAAGGACTTTTTATACAAGTAAGTATAATCTCAAATGCAGCATAAGCAAGGGGTTAAGAGTACAGGTTCTAGAAGCAATAGCTTGCCTTCAGATCTTGGTTTTACAAACGTTAGCTTTACGATCCTGACACAACTCTATTGTTTGGATATTGGACCCTCCAAATCTCATGTTGAAATTTGATCCCCAATGTTGGAGGTAGTGCAATATGGAAGGCATACAGGCTTGGTGCTGTAGCGAGTGCGTTGTCACTCTTAGTTCCCATGAGAGCTGCTTGTTAAAAACAGCATGGCAACCCCCACCCCTCACTTCTTCTCTTGTCACGTGATCTTTGCATGCCCTTTTGCCTTTTACTGTGAGTAGAAGCAGCCTGAGGCTCTCCCCAGAAGCAAATGCTGGCACCAAGCTTCTTGTACAGCCTTGATATAGTTTGAATATCCCCTCCAAATCCAATGTTGAGATGTAATCCTCAGTGTTGGGGTGGGGCCCTTGGGTCATGGGGGCAGATTCCTCATATTCTTGGTGCTGTCCTTGTAAGAGTAAGTTATTGTGAGATCCTGTTGTTTAAAAGTGTGTGGCACCTCCTCTACCCCACTTGTTCCCTCTTGCCACATGAGACGCTTGCTCCCCCTTTGCCTCCCATGATTGTAAATTTCCTGAGGCCCTCACCAGAAACTGAGCAGCTGTCAGTGCCATGCTTTCTGTACAGCCTCCAGAAGAACTGTGAGCCTCTTTTCTTTACAAATTACTCAGCTTCAGGTAATCCTTTATAGCAACACAGTCACTTAATTCATCTAAGCCTCAGTTGCATCTGCAAAACTATGATACCTGCCTCATAGAGTTGAATAAGGATACGCAATATACTCTACGGGTATATGTATATAGGCCATAATCTGCTAAGACCTCCAATAAACTTTAATGAGCTAACTCACATATAACTGTAATTTAGCTTCAGTTACAGTTACACAGTATATCACCCACAACACCTAAAATACTTAGTTTATATGTTTTATTTATATTCTTTTGGTTTATATTCTTTCATATGTTCTGGAAGAATATAAACCAAAAGAATATAAATAAAATATAAATAGTGATTGTTTCTAGGTGATGGAATTATGAGTGACATTATTTTTTTGCCTCTTTCTTTATTTGTATTTTCTAACATGAACTAAAGTATTATGTCTCCCTGAGTGTCAGCATAGCATTGTGAATACAGTCATAGACTCGGGAGCCTGACTTCTTAGGTTGCAATGCTGGCTCCCTTACTTAATACCTGCATGAGCCTGGGCAAGTCACATAGTCTCTATCTCAGTTTCTCCATCTGTAAAATGGAGATAATATTATTTCCATTATACAACAAAATGAGTTAATATAGGTGAAATGATTAGAATTGTGCCTGTCAGATAGCTTTACGTGAATGTTTTCAAATATTATTTTTCTCTCCATGTACTTTATCTCAAAATTCCTAGTTTTTGGATGTCTTTAACACAGTAATCAACACACGAAGTTACAGTTATATGTGAGTAGCTCATTATAGTTTAATGCAGGTCTTAGCAGACTATGGCCAGTGGCCCAGTAGCCCTCAAGCTAAGAATGGTTTTTACACTTTTAATGGGTTGTGAAAGATGGAAAATAAAAAAGAGAATTTGCAACAGAGACAGTATGTGACACACAAAGCCTAAAATACTGTTCGGTCCTTTATAGAAGAAGGTTGCTAACTTCTGGGTTAATATGCTTTCCCTTTCAAATAAATTTGCAATTTTAAATCAGAACAGTTTACACCCAGGAATAAATCTCTAAAGGAGGAATTTCAAGAAATACCTTAAATAGAAAGGAAAATAGTTTTGGACAATGAAAATAGTATTTCATCTTATGAATGTTTGCTCTCCTCCTCTCTGTTAAGATTAATTTTTCTACCAATGATTAAGAATCATGTCATGGCAATTAATTTAAGATATGGTACAGTAGGATCAAACAATCCAAAAGGTACTTAAACTCATGAGGCTGAATGGGATCTCAAATGATTATTAGGGTTCTCTTGGCCAACTCTGGCTGACTGATCCAAATACCATGGGAATTGGGCTCATATCAGGTCTGGAATCAGCAAATTTGCTAGTCTAAGTATACAGTTCTTTGCCACAGACCCTTGTGGTAATAAGTGTGGGAGCATGAAAGCTGACTCAGGAAGTCTTTAGACACACTTCAGAGAAAGAAAATTGCCTAAGCAAAATCTTTAGAAATCTTAAGTTGTTAAAAAGCAACTGTGAAAAGGGAGAAAATAAAGCTATCTTTTCTATTTGTGAACAAACAGAGTGTTAACCTGAGACTCTCTGGGTAACTTTATCTACTACTTTAGTTAGCCTTGAACAACTGGGAGACATTTTATGCTTTATGCAAACAAAACAGCTGGAAGCAAGAGAATGGAGTAAGGGAGTCTTGGGTAGAAGCCTGATGTTCCTCTGAAGGCCCTCAAGTGAGTCACATAGGAAGCTAGCAGTTCTGTCTATGAAGTTGATGTGAGGATGGGGCAGGCATTTGTCTACTGAATCCAGGAGACTGTGGGTATTGTATCAACTGAAGGGAAGGGTGGGAGGAATGAAGGGCCACTTTCTTTTTGACCTTTCTTTGGGCTTGCTGAGATTCAAACATGAATAAATGGTCAACTGAGGGGCTGTGGTTTGCCAGAAATCTATTTGCATGAAGCAGGAAGGACACTTCCAGGGCAGAGGAACAGACACATTTTGCACAGTCAAAATATTCTTAATTATAAGAGGCAGAGGCACTTCCGAATACAGCACAGATTCTGTGTTCAGACTTGACTTTCAGCCCAGCTTCTGAGTATCTAAGTCTAACATGATGCAATTACAGATGTGAATCACTGCACTCAGCCACTTTATTTTTCTTAATTACATCAACCTGGTAGGGACATGGGTCTGCTAAGGTCTTGGGGAAGGAGATGGAGGAGGCATGGAGAGGAGAAGACATTCAGGCTGAGAGTAAGACCTACCAGTAGAAATAAGGTTGAGGAAAGCAGGGGCTGTGTCTTGGTTTCCACTATATCCCCTAACCTGAAAACAGGGCCTGGAATGTGCAGGTGGTCAATAAATGTTCATTGAATGAACACATGAAATACAGGAAAGGTATATACAGGTCCTATTGTAAAACATCATAAAGGACAATGAGGCAGTAGTCATTGCTCTTATTGGAGGTAATGACATTTCAAAAATCATTGAAGAAATACAATATCCTAACCCAGCCATGATTACACTTTTATTGTTATACTTTCAGTATTTTATAATATGCATTTAAAATAGATTTGTAATCAGAAAATTTCTGATGGGAAATATGGAACTTATTTTCAAAAGAACCAGTCTGCCTTTACCTACAAAATGTCACTAAAAACCAACATAGGTGATGTTACCTAAGTAAGTCTGAAATAACTCTTGATAGCTGTCAATACAATAAAGTATGTGGTATAAATCTTAGACTAACTGGTAAAGGAAGTATAAGACATGCATTCTCTCGGTAGTTCCTACTCTACGGGTTTCAGTGTTAAGATGAGAGGGCTGGGGTTCAGTAATCTCAAAGGTTATTTTATTTAATCTCTAAATTTTATTGTTTTACATTCTGATTGTAAAGCAGTTTGTGTGTGTGTGTGTGTGTGTATACATATACATAAAATATATAGTAATATTAATTCGGACATAGGAGCTTCTTCCATGCAGAGGGAATGCAGATTTTAGAAATTCACATTTAAAAAGCTATTTCCAATTTTTGGGGACTACTTTTTACCTGGAGGAATTGCACTAATTAGTTTTACTCAATAGATAGACTGATTATTAGTATTTTAAATTCTCCAAGATAAATCTTTATCCTTATAAACCAACAAAACAGGGAGTTAATCAAAAACAAAGTGACAAAACCCAATTAGGAGTAATCTAAGGGTAAGAGTGACAGTAAATCACAATTGGTTCATTGGCAAAGAAATGGGATAAAGAGGCCGGGTACGGTGGCGTGACCAGCACTTTGGGAGGCCAAGGTGGGCGGTCAGGAGATCAAGACCATCCTGGCCAACATGGTGAAACCCCATCCTTACTAAAATACAAAAAAAAAAAAAAAAGAAATTAGCCAGGCATGGTGTCAGGCACCTGTAGTCCCAGTTACACAGGAGGCTAAGGCAGGGAAATGGCTTGAACCCAGGAGATGGAGGTTGCAGTGAGCTGAGATCGCGCCACTGCACTCCAGCCTGGGTAGCAGACCGAGCCTCTCTCAGGAAAAAAAAAAAAAAAAAAAAAACGGATAAAGAAAATTATTTTTGTTTTTTGAGACAGAGTCTTACTGTGTCACCCAGGCTGGAGTGTAGTAGCACAATCACGGCTCACTGCAGCATCCACCTCCCAGGCTCAGGTGATGCTCCCACCTTAGCCTCCTGAGTATCTGGGACTACAGGCGCCTGTGACTACGCCTCGCTAATTTTTTTGTAGAGACGGAGTTTCACCATGTTGGCCAGGCTGGTCTTGAACTCCTGGCCTCAAGTCATCCTCCCGCCTTGGCCTCCCAAATTGCTGGGATTACAGGCGTGAGCCATAGGGCCGGCCAGAAAATTACATCATTAGGCTCATACATGGAGGAGTTAGTAATGCATGAATTTTTTCCTCCTTGTAGAATTCAGGATCGACCCTGTTGTGATCCTGTGTTTTTCTAAGGACCAAATCACCACTGTCTCCTGAGGATAACTCTACAGACACGATTAATTCATTAATGTAGATATTAAATTGCCTTGAATTGAAACTATTATCTCCTCCATTGTCACCATCACTAGGCAGGACCGCATGGTTTAAGGCAACGCCTCGGGTGGGAGCAAAAACACATCCACTGTGGAGATGAGGTTTCGGTTGCCTCCATTCTTTAATTTAAATAGCGCAAACCCGTCACAATGTCAAAAGAATCATATTTGAATTCGAGCTGCAAGCAGGTAAATCGAAGTATACTAGAATTGATTCCCAGCCTGAAGGCGGATGCTGAATTCAGACCAGCAGTCACACTCCGGGATTTCCACAGTAGGTCATGAAAGAAAGAGAATCTGGGGCTAAACAGAGTAAACACACCCGCTTTGCCCGCACCAGAAAACGCCGAGATGTTCATCGGCATCGCGTTAGTCACATTATCAAAAACTGCAACATTCATGTAAATAGTGATTTTCCCACCACATGTCGTCGGCAGGCGGTGGATGCCCCCGGTAGGATGCCCTACAGTTCTCCACAGCCATCTGCCCACGTGACTGGGAGTCCCTGGTCCATCCTGCCCTCCGAAACACTTGAAGGGGGTTCAATACCCCGCGCTCACCGCGGTCTCTTGCTGCCCTGCCAGGCCTCTAGCGTCCGGCTACGTAAGGCTGAAGTACCGCCACGAGGGGGCGCAGAACCGAGACGTCACCTCTGCGCGCGACCCGAGGACGGAAGTTAGTCTTTTCACTTCCGTGCCGCTTAGCCACTCCGGACCCCAGAGGCGGAAGTAAAAGCCGTATACAGCGGATGGATACAGTTCAGGGTGAAGCTGGGAAGGTGGTGAGGCCGTGCTTTCCTTTCTTTTTGTGAAGAAGTGGGTCTGGGTGACTGCCATACAGTGCAGCCTCTTGCAGAATTGCCCTTGGAGGAGGAAGAGGGATGGAAAGAGTCTTCAGCGTGGAATTACCTTGGTTTTGAGTTAGGAAAGATCCCCCTGCACTGGGTTTCGAGCCTTGGTTTTGACCCCCGCCCCGAGTTTCGAACCCTAATGTTTCAGCTAGCGCACACCAGCTAGTATGGCAGCTCGGCGCTGTTTCAGGTTTTGTAATTTAAGGCTCTGTCTACCTTTTAAGTTGTGGGGTATAAAGCGAGACAATGTATATGAAGCACTTAGCTCTGGTTTTACAAAACATGTTCGTGATTCCGCTACATTTTCCCATCATACGCAGGCGTATACTTGCCGTTTTCTTTTCTGTGTGTTTGAGAGATGATGTTTGCAAGAGGCAGTGAGGCTCACGAGAACATAATGCAACGAGAACGTTAGCTGGGGTTGAACTCTTTTTTTGTATTAGGAAGGCCTGAAATATTTTGCCTTTGTGTGTGTGTGTGTGTCGTTTCTAGAGACAGCTGTTCTCCAGCCTTTCTGGAGGGATGCAGAGCCTTTCTTTAAGACAGACAAGGTAAGAAATGCCTGTAAAAATCTCGAAACTTGGCTTGCTGTGTTAAAAGAAGCCAGCTGGAATGTGGTATCTTAGGGATAGTGATTAGTTTTTTCCATTAACAGCCTTTTTAACAGGCCAATTGTAGGGCAGAGGGGAACGTAAATCTTTTTTTAGACCGCTTATACTACAACCGTAGAGATTTTCAGTGTGTTTATTAAGTTTGAACATTAGCCCTTGGGATAATGGTTTTGATTAATTTAAAAAGTCAATTTGAGAAATAGATTGAAGTCAGTTTTGGAATAGGTACCATTTTTTAAATTTGTACATGAGGAAAATTGATAACTTTCTTGTATTAGGCTATTTAGATGTTCATTTACCCTGCTAGATAATACGAGTATTTTGAATGGAAATAGGTTGCTAAGAGTAAAGCATCATAGAGAATTTTGAAGTGTACTTTTTTGGTGCTAGAAACAGAAAACGAGATAAAGATGATATATATTTTCCATTTTTTTTTTTTACACCTAAGGCCAGTTTCACTTGTTTAATTTTTTTTTGTCTGACTGCAAAGTAACGCATATTCATTAAATAAAGTCCCAGTATTTCAAAGTAGTGCATAGACTCCGTTAATCTTTCAGAAATAGATGTCACTCCACTTCTCCCCTCTGTATATGTTATTGCCCACTCCCCCCTCCTTTAATATACTTGGCATTATCCATACTGTTAGGCAGTTTGTCATGTAGAATATCTTGGACATCTTTTGATTGCAGTAGATCGGCCTTTATTTTTGACACCTTTACAGTATATTGCATAGATGTACTATAATTTATTAATCATTCTTTT
This sequence comes from Cacajao melanocephalus, assembly GCA_963573385.1. Classification (NCBI taxonomy): domain Eukaryota; kingdom Metazoa; phylum Chordata; class Mammalia; order Primates; family Pitheciidae; genus Cacajao; species Cacajao melanocephalus. Next base: position 67,210 of record CAUYLG010024511.1, on the reverse strand, counting down.
GGTGGCCATTTGGGTTTCCTCTTCTTTGCTATAGCAAATGATGTTATGATAGTCATCCTTTTTCTTTCTTTTTCTTTTCTTTTCTTTTTTTTAGAGACAGAGTCTTGCTCTGTTGCCCAGGCTGGAGTGCAGTGGTGCAATCTCAGCTCACTACAACCTCTGCCTCCCGGGTTTAAGCAATTTTTGTGCCTTAGTCTCCCAAGTAGCTGGAATTAGAGGTGTGCATCCTCATGCCTGGCTAATATTTGTATTTTTAGTAGAGACGGGTTTTCATCATGATGGCCAGGCTGATCTCGAACTCCCGGTCACCCAAAGTGCTGAGATTACAGGCATGAAGCCACCGCGGTTGGCCTGGTCATCCTTTTTCATAACAAATGTATTATTGTTTTTTTTTTTCTTTTTGAGATGGGCTCACTCTGTCATCCAGGCTGGGGTGCAGTGGCTTGATTATGGCTCACTGCAGCCTTGATCTTCTGGGCTCAAGTAGTCCTTAAGTGTAACAGAGTGAGAATTACGAAGAGTGGAGAGGTTGGATTTCAGAGAGATGCCAAAGAAGCTGAATCTACATGATTTGATGACTGGAGTTGAGGAAGAGGAAGAAAGCAAAGCTCACTTTTAGATTTTTATCACAAATGACTCTATAGTGATAGTGATATCTTTAGTCAGAAGAAGGCAAATTTGGGGACTGGGAAAGATACTTAAGTTTGGGGCATGTTAATTTGTGTGGAAGATACTTCCGTGGAGGATGAGTTATACACAAGACATCAAATTTACTTGTGACAGCTTTAGAAGAAACATTTATAGATTTGTTTTTGTTAGGAATTTTGGCACACATTTTCACTTGTTTTCAATTTGCCATTAGTGGAATTTCTGTTGAACAGTCTGTGGCTTGTTGAGCCCTGTTTACTGTGGTGCTAATAGTCTCAAGAAAGTGCACTATCTAGTAGTCTTCACACTTTTTTGATTGCGTACATTGTTAATAAAAATATGCCTATAATATATGTACATTTGTTTGTTGATTATATATGTTTTACAGTACAATTACATTGTTTCTGTGTAGAAAGAATTTTTCAAAGTCTAAGGCAAATATACATTGTAGTTTTACTATTTTCTTCCTCCATCCCATTGTATCATCTTGGACCTCTCTAGAAAGTACTGGCCTTATCTCCAGCTTACGCATTCTGCTTCATTATTCCAGTAGAGGTCACTCAAGCATCAGACTGTTGAGCTATGCAAGGTAGAGCCTTCATTCTTCAGTTAGAGAATTATATTTTAAAGTTTTAAAGTTTCTAAATTTCACACATTTTTGGAAGAATATGTAATTATAGAGTAGTATGTAGTATTATGGAGAAGTGAATAGTGAGTTCAGTAATGGATCAATTTAAAAGTACTTTTGTTGTTTGATGTTTACGTTGTGAGTGCCCTGCAATTGGCTTTGAACATTACTTGATTCTATAGTTTTGGAATCTTTTCCCAATTCTGTGAGAATCTGTAGATTATGTGAGCCACAGGAATGTTCCCTGCCTCTAGGCATAATTAAGTTCTTATTAAAATTGGAGTAATTGAAATGGTAGAGACAAAGAGGCTTTCTTTGAAATTGATCTTGAAAGCAGTATCTTTAGCCCAAAGAGGTTAGTAGTGGGTTGGAATCATATATCTCTATTTTCTATTTTATGCTTAATTAGGAGAAGGAGAAAAAGGAAATGCGTTTTCTAAGTAAGAGCCCATGGTAAGTGATTAGAAATCAAGCGTGAACTTTGTTACAGCTATATATTCTGAAAAGGCAAAAGTACAGTTTAAAATATATATATGTACTGTTATGTGACTCAGGCACAAGTAGCTTAGAAACAAATCATCAGATAGGCTGAATAACAGAACGCTTTTTCTGTTGCTTTCCTCATAAAATATTTCTTATAAAAATGGTGATGCTCATTTTAGTAGGGACCTATGATTATGATTATAAATAAGTTTGTATGTTTTGGGCCACATTTCTAAATGATCAGGTAAATGAGTTATTGAGGTTTTAGTCACATGCTAGAAGCTGCAAGTTGAAAGTGTTGTGCAACAGATGCAGACAGCCCAGAGTTAATCTTGTGTAATATGATGATGGAGAAGGGGAGAATGGTAAAAGTAATGTTTTAATGTTTATGTACAGTTTCACGTGTGGCCTGTGTGGATTTAATATCGCAACTAGATCATTTTGAAGATGAAAATTGGTTTGGAATTATTGGGTTCTAACGTAGGAAATGATAGGGTAAACCAAATGAGATGAAGATTGTGATCAAGAGCTGTTGACTAGAAGTCTATATAAGCTAAGAAGAATTAAGGCTTTAATGGTAGCATGGATATAAAGGGTACCATGAATCTAGAAAAAGGTGTTCAAGATGGAAATTAATCTGAGGTTTTGGTTTTTCAGGACGAGATTTAGAGTTTGAAAACCAGGAGGTCAGAGGCAGAGAAATCTAGTGTCTGTGGGGAGGGCAAGGTCAAAGATCTGGAAAATTGAAATGTAAGGCAGAAATGAAAGTGTCATTGTAAGAAATAAGTCAGGCCTGGCTCACACCTGTAATCCCAGCACTTCAGGAGGGCAAGGCAGGCAGATCACCAGTGTTGGTGACATGGTGAAACCCTGCCTCTACAAAAAAGTAAAAATAAAAAATTAGCTGGGCATTGTGGTGCATTCCTGTGGTCCCAACTACTCAGGAGGCTGAGGTGGTAGCATCACCTGAGCCGAGGGAGATGAGGCTGCGATGAGCCATGATTGTGCTGCTGCACTCCAGCCTGGTTGACAGAGTGAGACTCTGTCTCAAAAAAAAAAAAAGTTTGGAAACCAGGAGGACAAAGCAGAGATGGAAGCCAGGAGGACAAGGCAGAGATGCAGAGGGTCAACTGTTTTTAGGTGCCCAAGGCAGGCAAGGGTAAACAAAAAGAGCAAGAAAAAAAGCAAGAATAATTCTGGGGCACTAATGGTGCCCAATCCTGCTTTTCTTTATGTTAAAAATGGAAGCAACCCTGTGCCCACAGATAACAGAAGCAGTGAGCTAGGGAGAGACAGTATAGTGGCTGAATTATTAACACAGTTCTGGAGAGCTGGAGCTGAAGGTGCGTTCTCATAGAAAGGACCATGATGCTCATAGGATCATAATATGGTCATTTAGTTGTTTAAAACATACATTTGTGTAATATTTTATGTGTTGTTTTACACAGCATTTAAAAAAGTTTGGACTACCTAACCATTATGGCAGCAGGAAACCTCTGGTGTATGAGAAGTAACTTTCTCTTTGGTTCAAGATGTTGGATGACCCGATTTTCATCAGAAACTATCTTCAAATCAGTTTCATTTGGGCTTTTTGGTGTGAAGTATCGTAATGCAGACAGCAGGCCTTCGGAGAATAAGGACTTACTGAACAACTTACTTACTATGGGAGTAGATATTGGCATGGCAAGGAAACGACAGCCTGGAGTTTTCAACAGGATGATTACCAATGAGCAGGACCTGAAAATATTCCTTCTTTCTAAAGGAGCTAGCAAAGAAGTGATTGCTAGCATTATATCAAGATATCCACGAGCCGTAACACGTACTCCTGAGAGTCTTTCAAAACGGTGGGATCTGTGGAGAGAAATTGTGACATCAGACCTTGAAATTGTAAATATTTTGGAACGTTCTCCTGAATCCTTTTTTCGGTCCAGTAACAACCTAAACTTAGAGAATAATATAAAGTTCCTCTCCTCAGTTGGATTGACCCGTAAATGCCTTTGTCGATTGTTGACCAGTGCCCCTCGTACCTTCTCCAATAGTCTTGATCTGAATAAACAGATGATTGAATTTTTGCAGAAGGTCTGTTTGTCATTGGGTCACAATGATCCCACAGATTTTGTCAGGAAGATAATTTTTAAAAACCCCTTTATCTTAATTCAGAGCACCAAGCGGGTGAAAGCTAACATTGAATTCTTAGAGTCATCTTTCCACTTGAACAGTGAGGAACTGCTGGGACTGATATGTGGTCCAGGAGCTGAAATCTTAGACCTTTCCCATGACTACGTCAAAAGAAACTACGCAAATATCAAAGAGAAGCTGTTTTCTCTTGGATGTATTGAAGAAGAGGTACAGAAGTTTGTCTTAAGCTATCCAGATGTGATCTTCTTGGCAGAGAAAAAGTTTAACGATAAAATAGACTGCCTCATAGAAGAAAACATTAGCATTTCACAAATAATTGAAAATCCTCGGGTTCTGGATTCAAGCCTAAGTACTTTAAAAAGTCGAATCAAAGAATTGGTAAATGCTGGCTGTAACTTGAGTACATTAAACATCACTCTTCTATCTTGGAGTAAAAAAAGATATGAAGCTAAATTGAGAAAGTTAAGCAGATAGAATGCTGTTCAGGGACTTTAAAAAAGTCATAAAATATCTTTCATTTTGAATTTCGGCCCTTCAAAAAGGAGAGGTTCGCTTTCTTAACTGCAGATATATGTGTGTGTGTGTGTGTGTGTGTATATAAAAATATATATAAAATGTTTTTTTGGATATTTTATGGTTCGTAAAAACTCATGGTCGGATGTGCTCAGGTATAGTCCTAGCTGTCTCATCTCTAGTTTGAATTAATGCAGCGTACCATTATATGATACAGGCTGTGGCTGCTGTGCAAATTGTAGTTCCTCAGAAATGGAGGTTCCACTGCAGAACAATGTGTAGAAAGAAAGTACAAAATAAACTTGTGGTTTCTGTTCAGATTAAAAAGTGACAGACTGAAAGTAGAATACCAGTAAAAATTGTGAAAATCTGGCTAGGCGTGGTAGCTCATTCCTGTGATCTCAGCACTTTAGGAGGCTGAGGCTGGAGGATCACTTGAAGTCAGGAGTTTAAGACCAGCCTGGCTAACATAGTGAGACTCTGTCTCTATAAAAAAAATAAATGGATGTGTTGGTGTGTGCCTGTAGTCCTAGCTACTCTGGAGAGTGAGGAAGGAGGATTGCTTGAGCCCAGGACGTCAAGACTGCGGAGAACTATGATCACGCCACTGCACTCCAACCTGGGTGACAGTGCAAGACTCTCTCTTAAAAAAAAAAAAAAAAGTGAAAATCTAACAAAATAGGAAGGAGAAATTTTTCATCCCAAGTTTCATGTTCTCCATTTAAAGCGTTAGTATGCTTCCCCAATTTCCCCCAGGATTTACTATAGGTGTATCCTGATTTCTTTGAGGACGAGGGCAACTGTGGTAGGCAGAATAATGGCCTCCTAAGGAGGCCAGTGTTTTTAATTCTCAGGAACTGTGAATATGTTACGCTACATTGCAAAACAATTTTGCAGAAGTGATTAAGTTAAAATGTTAATAAGGGCCTTGAGATGGGGAGATTATCCTGAATTATTTGAGAGGGCCTAATATAATCATAGGGGTCTTTAAAAGTTGAAGAGGGAGGCAAAAGAGGAGGTCAGAGTGATCCTATATAAGGAAGACAACCAATTTTGTAGGAGGTCAAAAGGTGGCATTTAAGGAGGAGGGGATCTTGAGCCAAGGAATGAAGGGGGCCTGTAAGAAAATGGAAAAGGCAAGGAAACAGATTCTCCTGTAGAGTCCCCAGAAAGGAATGCAGCGTTGGTGGCACCTTTTTAGCCCAATGAGATCAATGTCAAACTTCTGACCCAGGGAACTATAAGATGGTAAATTTATGTTGTTTTAAACCACTGAGTCAGTGATGATTTGTTACAGAAGCAAATACGTTAACATGGCAACTAAGTAGATGATTCGTTACATTATAGGTGAAGTCACAAAACATAGTCCTTTAGTATTGTCTATATTTCTTCCTTTTATAAGAGTAATTATATTTTAAAAATCCACCTATCCTTCTGGAATTGCTAATGTTAGTAGTGTTTATAAAGTCTTAAATGTATGCCTAAAAATTTAAATGTGAATAATAAATCTAAATAAAGGAATATTTTTACCTAATACAGTTTAAAGAAAAATAATTCCTGCATATTTTGTTGGCATTTCATTTAATATTAAAGAATAATTTTCAGAGATATTGACTTAAAAAATGACAAATAGATAATGTTGGTATTTTCAAGATATTCACAATCTAGCTCTGACATAAACTGAAAGAGATGAGACAAATTATATGACCTTAATTACCTTTAGTTATTTTCCAGAGGCATTTGTTTTCTAAATGTGGCTTTTGAATTAAATAACATAATGGTGCACAACCTTTTAAACCTCATTTGCTATCAGTGATGCCACAAAAACCTTATTCCTACTATTGATAAAAACAATATGCCTACTTTTCTAAGGCCGTTTATATATTCAACAATACTCTTATAATTATCTTTGGTTAACTATTTGATGGCAAGCATGGCATAGTTTCGAAAGCATGAGCTTTAGAGTGGTGTATTTGGGCACCATTCCTGAATAACTTGTGTTAATGTTTTAAATTTACTGAACTTGTGTTTCTCATCTATAACACTAGAAATTGACTTTGCAGAGTTGGTGATAATCAAATGAAAATGCATCTCTAAGGTTTCTTGCACATAGTAATGGTTCAATCAATGATAGCTGTAATAAAAATATATTTTAAAAAGCAGCTGTATTTATACATAATTCACATATTCAATTTACCTAAAGTCTGACACAGTTCTGTGTATTTTATGTATATATATATATATATATATATATATATATATATGGAGAGAGAGAGAGAGAGACAGTTGTGCAACTTTATTTTCCATTGCTTATAATACATTTATAATTTATTAGATAATTTATAAAGAAAATGAATTTATTTCATAGAGTTATGGAAGCTGAGAAATTCTAGGTTGAGGGGCCACATCTGGTGAGAGCCTTCTTGCTGGTGGGGACTCTGAAGAGTCCTGAGGCGGATTGTATCACATGGTGAGTGCTAATGTGCTTAGGTCTCTTTTCCTCTTCTTATAAAGCTACCAGTCCACTCCCATGATAACCCATTAATCCATCAGTCCGTAAATTCAAAAATAGATTAATCCATTTCTGATGGCATAGTTCTTATGATCCAATCATATCTTAAAGGCCCCACCTTAGTACTGCTACATTGGGGATTAAATTTTCAATGTGAGTTTTGGAGGGGACAGATAGTCAAACCATGGCAGCAACTATCACCACAATCTAATTTGTGAATATGTTTGTAATCTTAACAGAAACCTTGTACCTGTTAGTGAATCCTCATTATTTCCTACCATTTGTTCCCCAGCCCTAAGCAAAAATGAATGTTTTCTGTCTCTATAAATTTGTCTGTTCTGAACCTTTTATATAAATAGAATGATACAATATGGTCTTTTGTGACTGGCTTCACTTAGCATATTATTTTCAAAGTTCATCCATGTAGCACACACTAGTATTTCATTCCTTTTTATTGGCAAGTAATATTCTATTATATGATTACAGTAGTATTGGGAATAAATTTTATGACCTAAAACAAAGTATTGATTTCTTAAATTTTCTGAATTGTATGGGAGTATTTTCTGAGGTATTGCTTTGGAATCTAACAAGCTTATAAGGAACTTAAAGGAGGTGGGTAGAAGAGAGAATAGTTTGTTGACATCAGCAGATCATAGGATTGTAGCTGGGCTGATGAGAAATGGTATAGCAACAATAATTGCAAGTGGCCAGAGAGAATGTTGGCTGCACGAAAGTACAATACAGCACTTGATCATTGGGCAGTAGGGGATGGGGGAAGGAAAGCTTTAGAGAAACAAATAGATAATGTCTGTCAGGCAAAATGAACATGTCATACTTTAAGGTTTGAGTCTGATCAAGGGAGACTCAATTCTTTTTTAAATAAATAGAATTATAAAAATCTTGGCCAGGCACGTAATCCCAGTTTACACCTGTAATCCCAGCAATTTGAGAAGTCAAGGTGGAGGATTGCTTGAGCCCAGGAGTTCAAGACCAGCCTGGGTAATACAGCAAGACATCATCACTACTTACAAAAAAAAAAACAAACAAAAAAAAAGCCAGGCATAGCGTTGCACACCTGTAGTCCTAGCTATTCAGAGGCTGAGGTGGTAGGATTGCTTGAGCTCAGAAGTTTGAGATTGCAGTGAACTATGACTGTGCCACTGAACTCCAACGTGGGCAAGAGTGAGACCCTGTTTCAAAAAAAAAATAGAACTCCTAAGTAATATTTTGTCATGAATGAAAAAAATCCATGTTTCTGAATGGAAAAGATCTAAAATAAATCCCCCAAAAGAAAACAACTATAATCTTATCTCTCAGAGATTATTAACATTTTGATGACTCTTCCTGTTGTTTTTCTTTGTAGAAATATCCATACATGCATGTAATACGAGTAGATGAATGGCATATATATTTGAAACCAAACTATGTATTTTATAATTTTTATAACCTAATAGATCCTGAACATATTAAGTATTCATTAGTAATTACTTACAGAATCAAGTATTCACTGATAACATGGTTTTTAATGGCTCCATGAATTCTGTTCTTTGGATAAACCATAATATTTTACCATTGGCCAGAGAGTAAATTTTAGTACATTAGTAATTTTTTGAAAAGCCTATCTAGATTTTTTTCAGTATTCCAGAGTGTTACGCATGCTACCATTTTAAATCATTGGTATATTTTATAACTTAAAATTTTTGTCTAGAAAATATGAATATTAAGAGTGCTGCATTTTGCCGCTCTTCAAATGTCAGATGGATCTGTAAATTTCATTTTTTAATGGAAACCATTCTAAATTATTGCCAAAAATTTGAGCACTTTCAAATAACTGCAAGAATTTGGATATTATCACAGATTAAAAAGAAAAAAATGAGTTTCTTCCAAATGAACTTAGCAGGAAGGAATTTGAAAAGTGAATATTTATAGATGGGCTTATTGGGTTATTAAACTAGTAGTTTCTCTCCTTAAATTATTTCTGAGTACATGGTCTATGGCTAAAGATCCAACAATATGGCTTTCCTGTTTAAAAAACCAAAAACCAAAAAACCCTGACTATTAGCTCCTTCCTTGTTAGTCTATAATGCCTCCCTACTTCCTACCATCTAGTGGAGATCAGGAGAGATCTGTTGATGGCAGAATCCTAGCCAAAAGCTTTGATAGTAGTCCATTGTTACACAGTTCAGGAAAAGTTTGGCACAAGCAAGGTAGAATAGCAGGACTGTATTATTATTAGATTTTGGAAAGAAATAGAAGAGACACTGATGGAATTTCATTTTCTGTCCCAGTTTCACTATTTTTCTAATCAATATTTGGAATTTATTTTTTCTTATAGAAATATTGTGTGAAGATTAATGAACTTATATACATGAATTGCTTTATGTTAATTATGAACAATTTTAGTATGATGATATCCTAATTCTTCCATTTCCATTTTGATAATCCCAGTGCCACCTCCACCAGCTGTCAAGGTACCTTCAAATTCTGCCTACCATAATTTTCTTTCTTTTTAAAGTTTACCATGGAAATGAGTTTATTCTGTGGTAATACATAATCATTGTAAAAGTCTCTGAACAATACAAAGCAACAGTCTCAGCTAACCTATTTATCATGAGGTTGAAGAGATATCCTTTTCTTAGTTCACAAAGAGGTTTATTTAAATCAGGGATGAAAGATGTTTTTTGAAAAAAAACCTTTAAAAATAATCTTTTAATTCTCGAATGACATCAGTAAATGTCAATTTATTAATATTCAATTTATTAATATTTTACTTAGATTTTCTTTAGTATTCATAAGAGAGATTGGTCTACAGATCCTTCCCACCTTTTATTTTGAAAGTTTTGGTGCATAGATTTTTTTGTTTATTTGTTTTTTAGGGGAGGGATGTCGCCACTTTCTCAGATTTTTGTATCAGGGCTATGTTAGCCTCATAAAGTTAATTTGGAAGCTTACGATTTTTTTCTCTCTGTTTTGAAACTTTAAAGAAATGTGGAAATGATCATTTCTTTAAAGTTTTGCAGAATTTTAAAATCATCTGAGCCTGGTGTCTTCTTCAGGATAGATCTTTTACAACAATGGAAAATTGTTGTAAAGACTTATATAAAAGCTTTTGACCTGTAGCTTTTTGGTAGACAGCAATATAAAGCTCTCTCTTATTGTAGTTAATACATTTTGGTTTGAATTCTATATTGAGATTAACATTGCCATGCTTTATGTCTATTCAAAGAATTATACATGTTCAAACAGCTTTACTTGGAGTAACCAAAAACTGGAAGTAACCCAATGGACACTGGAACAACATGGAATGGAAAAGTACATTGTGATATATTCAGGCAATGTAATACTACTCAGCAATATGAAATAATGAAATATTGATACATGCAACTAACTACATGAGCAAATCTCAAAATATGGTGAATGTAAGAAGCTAAAGAGTAAAATCTGTATTATTCAATTTGTGTAAAATTTTAGACAATGCTCACTAATTTGTAGTGACAGAAAGTTAATCATTGATTAGTGAGATGGGATGGGTGAATGGAGAAGGCCAAGAAGAAAGGACTGCAAAAGACTACAGGGAAACTTGGGAGTGATGTATATATTCATCATCTTGATTGTGGTGATAGTTTTGTGAGTCAAAATGTATCAAATTACATGTTTTAAATATGTGCAGTTTAGTACATTTCAGTTGTACCTCAGCAAAGTTGAATAATCCATTCAACTGTGATTTGAAATGCCATCTTCATCTGATATTAAATTTCCATGTCTCTGAGTGTGTTTCTAGGCTTTCTTCAATTCTGCTAAACAAATATATGTGACTTTATGTTTCTATATTGATATAAAGAATTGAACAGTATCTTTTCAGTAAAAGTTTTGGGAGACCTGGGAAGCCATCTGAAAAAAAAATTGATAAATTAATATTCATACACCAGGATAAATTCCAAATGGAACAGTCATGAGCTCTAAACCGCTCAAGCCCCTGCCTTGGCCTTACACTTAACGACCTGTACTTAATGACCTATACCATGACATGAATTAAACACTGGTACTGATATCAGAATCTTTTCATTCTAGAGTGCTTCCGGGAACTTGACTGGGACCTATGGGCTAAAATTTACCGGAAGCAGCTGACCCCTGTTTTGCTTTTACTATTTCAGGAATGCAGATGAAGTCCGACTTCCAGCTAGGCATGGTGGCTCTTGTCTGTATTCCTAGCTACTCGGGAGGCTGAGGTGAGAGGATTTTTTGAGCCCAGGAGTTTGAGTCTAGTTTGGGCAACATAAGAAGCCCCTGTCTCTTAAAAAAAAAAAAAAAGAGGTTAGAGTTTGACCTTTTTTTCACAAGAAAACAAAGGCTCTTGTCCCATGCCCTGTTGAGCACTGGTATATTTATAAGTTAACAAATTGGATTTACACTCTCACACAGCCAAATATAGCTTCCTTTTCTAAGGAAAGTAGGCTGCAACAACCCAAGTTAGAGGCATTCCTTCCCCCCCCCGCCCCCCGCTTTCCTACAGTTAGGGAGAACTGATTGTCATGTTATACCCTAAATGTCAACTAAAGTGTCTGTAGCAAAATTAGTGTAGTTAGGTCAGCATTATCCCACTCTGAACGTTTGAATGTCTCTCTCTAACATGCGCAGCTGCTTCAGAAGCTTTTTTTTTCTCCTGAATGAAGCTTTAGTCTGCAATTCATACAATATAAAAAAAATACAATACTATAGCTTACTGTTTTAGCTTAATGTGATAAATTATTCACAGAATTAAAGTTTAATTTAGGGTGTGATAAAAACATTAAATATGTAAATTATATGTAACTAATTAAAAAGATTAAAATTAGATCTTACTCTGTGTTTACTTTTGTATACAACTTCGTGAACTGTAGGGGGAACTGTAGGTAGAGGTTTTGCTATACAGTTTTCTAAAGCCAGTTAGCTCTAAATCTGGCTGATAATCCAAACTAAATAAAGGGTCCTTTAAATGCCAAAAGAGGGTTAGCACTGTGCCATTTTTTTTCTATAGGTTCTGTCAGCCTTAAGCTGCAGGAAAATAAACTGATACTTTCCCATATATATTTCCTTGTTAATGTCTGAAACTGTTTTAATAGTTATTCTTTCTTTTTTTTCAAATACCACTTTTTCATTATTCATTGTCTTAGTTCTGAAATTACATACTTAGGGTGCTGAAATTATATACTTAGGGTGCTTTTTTCATTTTAATCTAGATTTAACACTCTCTTCTTGTTACACAATGTTAATACTTAAAAATATTTAGCAATGTCTTTGTACTTATTCAGTTACTATTGCCAAATAGTAGTAACTGATTACTTCTGTTCTTATTTAATTTTCAACTTTCAACTTCTGTGGTGGTATTTGTTGTGTATCTGTGCACACAACCCAATATAAAATTGTATAGTCTCCATATGATTGCAATTGATCTTAAAGTTGTATTCCTAGGTATTTAGTTCTCTTCGTAGCAGTTGTAAATGGGAGTTCACTCATGATTTGCCTCTCTGTTTGTCTATTATTGGTGTATAGGAATGCTTGTGATTCTTGCATGTTGATTTTGTGTCCTGAGATTTTCTGAAGTTGCTTATCAGCTTAAGGCGATTTGGGGCTGAGATGATGGGGTTTTCTAAATGTACAATCTTGTTATCTACAAACAGAAAAAATTTGACTTCCTCTGTACCTGTTTGAATACCCTTTCTTTCTTTCTCTTGCCTTTTTGCCCTGGCCAGAACCTACAATATTATGTTGAATAGGCGTGGTGAGAGAGGGCATCCTTGTCTTGTGCTGGTTTTAAAGGGAATGCTTCAGGCTTTTGCCCATTCAGTATGATATTGGCTGTGAGTTTGTCATAAATAGCTCTTACTATTTTGAGATACATTCTATCAATATCTAGTTTATTGAGAGTTTTTATTATGAAGTGGTGTTGAATTTTATCAAAGGCCTTTTCTGCATCTATTGAGATAATCATGTGGTTTTTGTCATTGGTTCTGTTTATGTGATGGATTATATTTATTGATTTGTATATGTTGAACTAGCATTGCATCCCATGGATGAAGCCAACTTGATCGTGGTGGATAAACTTCTTGTTGTGCTGTTGGATTCTGTTTGCCAGTATTTTATTGAGGATTTTTGCATTGATGTTCATCAGGGATATTGGCCTGAAATTTTCTTTTTCTGTTCTGTCTCTGCAAGGTTTTGGTATCAGGATAATGCTGGTCCTTAGAAAATGAGTTAGGGAGGAGTTCCTCTTTTTCTATTGTTTGGAATAGTTTCAGAAAAAAATGGCACCAGCTCCTCTGTGTGCCTCTGGTAGAATTTGGCTGTGAATTTGTCTGGCCCTGCGCTTTTTTTGGTTGACAGACTATTAATTACTGCTTCAATTTCAGAACTTGTTATTAGTCCATTGAGGGATTTGACTTCTTCCTGGTTTAGTTTTGGGAGGGTGTATGTATCCAGGAATTTATCCATTTCTTCTATATTTTTCTAGTTTATTAACATTGAAGTGTTTATAGTATTCTCTGATGGTAGTTTGTATTTCTGTGGGATCAGTGGTGATATCCCCTTTATTGTTTTTTATTGTGTCTATTTGATTCTGTTCTTCTTTATTAGTGGTGTATCTGTTTTGTTAATCTTTTCAGAAAACCAGTTTCTGGATTTATCGACTTTTTTCAAGGTTTTTTCATCTCTCTGTCTCCTTCAGTTCTGCTCTGATCTTAGCTATTTCTTTTCTTCTGCTAGCTTTTGAATTTGTTTGCTCTTGCTTCTCTAGTTCTTTTAATTGTGATGTTAGGTGTCAGTTTTAGATCTTTCCCACTTTCTTCTCCTGTGGGCATTTAGTGCTGTAAATGTCCCTCTAAACACTGCTTTAGCTATGTCCCAGAGATTCTGGTAGGTTGTATCTTTGTTCTCATTGGTTTCAAAAAACTTATTTATTTCAGCCTAAACTTCGTTATTTATCCAGTAGTCACTCAGGAGCAGGTTGTTCAGTTTCCATGTATTTGTATGGTTTTGAGTAAGTTTCTTAATCCTGAGTTCTAATTTCACTACACTGTAGTCTGAGAGACTGTTATGATTTCCAGTTCTTTTGCGTTTGCTGAGGAGTGTTTTACTTCCAATTATGTGGTCAATTTTAGACTAAGTATGATATGGTGCTGAGAAGAATGTATATTCTGATGATTTCAAGTGGAGAGTTCCGTAGATGTCTATTAGGTCCACTTGGACCAGAGCTGAGTTCAAGTCCTGAATATCCTTGTTAATTTTCTGTCTCATTGATCCATCTGATAATGACAGTGGTGTGTTAAAGTCTGCCACTACTATTTTTTGGGAGTCTAAGTCTCTTTGTAGGTCTCTAAGAACTTGCTTTATGAATCTGGGTGCTCCTGTATTGGATGCATATATATTTAGGATAGTTAGCTCTTCTTGTTGCATTGATCCCTTTACCATTATGTAATGACCTTCTTTGTCTTTTTTGGTCTTTGTTGGTTTAAAGTCTGTTTTATCAGGGACTAGGATTGAAATCCTTGCTTTTTTTTTTTTGCTTTCCATTTGCTTGGAAATATTCCTCCATCCCTTTATTTTGAGCCTGTGTGTGTCTTTGCATGTGAGATGTGTCTCCTGAATAAGCACACTGATGGGTCTTGACTCTTTATCCAGTTTGCCAATCTGTGTCTTTTGACTGGGGCATTTAGCCCATTTACATTTAAGATTGATATTGTTATGTGTGAATTTGATCCTCTCATTATGTTACTAGCTGGTTATTTTGCCTGTTAGTTGATGCAGTTTCTTCATGTGTCAATGGTCTTTACAATATGGTATGTTTTTCTAGTGGCCGGTACTGTTTTTTCCCTTTCCATATTTAGTGCCTGCTTCAGGAGCTCTTATAAGACAGGTCTGGTGGTGACAAAATCTCTCGGCATTTGCTTGTCTGTGAAGGATTTTATTTCTCCTTTGCTTATGAAGCTTAATTTGGCTGGATATGAATTTTCTTTAAGGATGTTGAATATTGGCCCCAACTCTCTTATGACTTGTAGGGTTTCTACAGAGAGATCCACTGTTAGTCCAATGGGCTTCCCATTGTGTGTAACCTGACCTTTCTCTCTAGCTGCCCTTAACATTTTTTCCTTCAGTTCAGCCTTGGCGAATCTGACGATTATGTGTCTTGGGGTTGCTCTTCTCAAGGATTATCTTTGTGGTGGTCTCTGTATTTCCTGTATTTGAATGTTGGTCTGTCCTGCTAGGTTGGGGAAGTTCTCCTGGATAATATCCTGAAGCGTGTTTTCCAACTTGGTTCCATTCTCCTCGTCACTTTCAGGTACACCAATCAAATGTAGGTTTGGTCTTTTCATATAGTCCCGTATTTCTTGGAGGCTTTGTTCTTTCCTTTTCATTCTTTTTTCTCTAATCTTTTCTTTATGCTTTATTTCATTAAGTTGATCTTTAATATCTGATATCCTTTCTTCCACTTGATTAATTAGGCTATTGATACTTGTGTATACTTCATGAAGTTCTCGTGCTGTGTTTTTCATCTCTATGAGGTCATTTATGTTTTTCTCTAAACTGGTTATTCTAGTTAGCAATTTGTGTAACCTTTTTTCAAGATTCTCAGCTTCCTTGCATTGGGTTAGCACTTTAGCTCAGAAGAATTTGTTATTATCCACCCTCTGAAGCCTACTTTAGCTCAGAAGAATTTGTTATCACCCTCCTTTAGCTCAGAGGAGTTTGTTATTACCCACCCTCTGAAGCCTACTTCTGTCAATTCGTCAAACTCATTCTCTGTCTAGTTTTGTTCTGTTGCTGGCGAGGAGTTGTAATTGTTTGGAGGAGAAAAGGCATTCTGGTTTTTGGAATTCTCAGCCTTTTTGTGCTGATTTTTCCTCATCTTCATGGATTTAGCTACCTTTTTTCTAGCTCCACTGAGCTAGACCACTTGGCTCCCTGGCTTCAGCCTCCCTTTCCAGGGGAGTGAACAGTTCTGTCTCGCTGGCATTTCAGGCGCCACTGGGATATGAAAAAAAAAAAAAATGCCTGCACCTAGCTTGGTGTCTGCCCCCATGGCTGCCCATTTTTGTGCTTGAAATCCAGGGCCCTGGTGGCATAGGCACCTGAGGGAATCTCCTGGTCTGCAGGTTGTGAAGACCATGGGAAAAGATTAGTATCTGGGCTGGAGTGCACTGTTCCTCACAGTCTGGCCCTTCATGGCTTCCCTTTGCTAAGGGAGGGAGTTCCCCGACCCTTTGCACTTCTCAGGTAAGGTGATGTCCTACCCTGCTACTGCTCGCCCTAAGTGGGCTGTATGCACCGTCAAATAGTCCCAATGAGATGAGCCGATTACCTCAGTTGGAAATGCAGAAATCACCTGCCTTCTGTGTTGATCTTACTGGGAGCTGCAGACTGGAATTGTTTCTGTTTGGCCATCTTGTGAGCCACTAGCCCATAATTTTGATCTTCTTTCTGTGGAGAATTGGCATTTGACATCCCTAGTTAGCCATCCTGGCAAAAAAAAAACAAAAAACAAAAAAGTGATGCTCCCTTCGTGAGAACCCATGGTTAAAATCTCCTTAGACCACTAAGCCAGGAAAGGCCTACTTGTGAGCAGGTGGGCTGTTTTCTATCTTTTAGAATCACTGTTATCCTGACCATATGTGGATGTTTGTGCTTCTGCTATTTTTTCAACATATTATTTTTCCAACATTTTATTCTGTCAAATTTTAAGCATAGAAAAGTTGAAAGAATTTTACAGTTAACATCTGTCATCTATATTCCACTCTTAACATTTTATTATACCTCCTGTATCATGTATCTTCCCATGTATCTATGTATCTATCAAAGATAATTATTTTAAAGTCCATGCATGATAACTTCAATATCTGGAGCCATTTTTTAAATTTGTATTTTCTGTTGTTTTGGCTTTCATTCAAACTGTCTTGTTTCCTCATGTGCCTGGTCACTTTTTATTGTGTACCTGACATCATATTTGACAAGGTTTAGAAAACATTTGAGACATGGAATGATATTAACTTCTTCCATAAAAGATTTACTTTTTCTTCCAAAAACCTGTGGGCCTTAGCAATCTGTGACTCACCTCATTTCAGTTTCAGGGACTGAAACAATTTAAAACTCTGTCTGTCTACTTCTGCTTTACCTTTCCCTCTAGGGTATCTCCTTCTTGGTCTGAAGCCAAAATCAGGAGTATTTATGAGTCCTCCTTTTCCTTCAGGATCTGTAGTTTAGTCTGTCCCTCACCTAGTGCTATCAGGAGCTCTGCTTAGCCTTTCAGCTGCCCCTTTCAGAATTATTAAATGCTCCATGGGTATGAGCATCCTCAAAATAAGCACAGCTCAACTTTCTGAGTGAGGCCACCAAATCCTAGACCACCTTTATTGAAAAAATGGAACTCTTATTTAAATAGAGTTTATCCCATATTCATTTAGTTAAATGACAGCTATTTTTGCTTCTGTACTAACATCATATTTTAGGTTATACTTTCTGTGTTTATTGATTTTTTAAAATTTCACCACATGGTGCATTTTCTTTGATTTTTGTTGCTATTTTTTCTTTTGTTCTGATAATTAGGAAGTCTTATATTTTCTTTTTAGCTATGAAGTCTTTGTAGCTATAAAATTATATAATAATTTTTTGAGGATTATCAATTTCCTTATCTGTAAGTTGGAATAATAACCTATTTTACTGAGTTGTGAGAATCAATTAAAATAGTCACACTAATCATTTATTTGTCATACTGCCTGGTATATGGTAAACCTATAGATGTTGGCTTTAGAGATTATATATTACATATGAATGAACAACAAGATCATAAAGCAGAGAGAAAAGAATACTGAAAAGAGAAGGAGAGAGTAAACCATCCCCTGCTATTGGTGGGGTTCTCTCAGGCCCAGTGTACTGGTCTCTTTGGTAGCATCTTCATCCTCCATGCCATTTACTCAGTAGCCATATCTAGGGTCTTGGCTTGGTCTTTACAGCGGACCTACCATGAAATAATTGGAGAAACCTGAGGCTGAGAGTTTTTCTAAAATGTCTTTGTCAGGATAATTTACTGACATTTTGTTGTTGTTTCCATTATCCCCAGAAGCTGTTATATTCTGATTCTGGGATTCCTAGCTTCAAGGTATTATAAACTGCCTTTATATGGCAGGCCTGAAAAATAACATTGATGAAAATGGAAGTTTCTTGGTCTCTGAAATAAAACTCCATCAACCATGTTATTGTTTTGGGATTAGAGATGTCCGGGGAGGGAGGCAATGAGAGCATGAAGGTGAGGGGTTTTCTGGGGGGTCCAGAGGAAACAGAACTGGCAGGAGTAGAAATAGCTTTCAGAGATTCTGGGGAGTACTAATCTAGGTGACAGCTTTATGAATGGTTGGAATGTGTCCCCTTGCTTTTTAATAAAGTCTTTGGATGGGGAGTTGAGGTGGTTCATGTTAATACTGTGGACAGTAAACATTTGTAACTGTCATGGAAGCTGACTTAAAAGATCCCTGGCACGGAAGAATGGTGTGGTTATTCTTTGAATGGACTGGTGCGCTTAGGCAATTAACATCTCATGTGTGATCATGATGGCCTAAGGATCATGAGAGATTTACTTTGTTTTCAGGGCACTATCCTGCTTCCCCATTCTGGTGGGGGGCATTGAGGAGGAGAAGGCAGTCATCCAAAAGTGAATTGGAATATCTTGATACTTCTGGCTGGTGAGGACAGAGCCAGATTTTTTTTTTTCCAAGTAGAACATACCCATTTAATGTGAGCCGTCTTGCTCTTGAATGTTGTAAAACAAATTTATACCTTTTATTGTCCCCCACCCCCACCAAACAGATTGTTATCCAAATGTGCTTTTTCTCAACTTAGTCTAAATTTAAAAAGAAAGGATGTGGAAGGTAAATTTGGAAAAGCACTTTTATCCCTTGACTTTCTTTGTTAGCAGCTGTAGTAATCTTCAGGAAACTTCAAAAGGATACATGGGAACAAAGGAGAAAAGCCAAGACTGCTGTTCTGTGATGCAGTAGACTAGGAGGAAGAGTGAAACCTTGGTAGAAGCAATAGGTGGTAGCAATTGGAGGGGAATCAGAACAGTCCCAGGGCTGTTGGAAGAAAAGAATAATGGTGCACAGGCTAGACCAAGGAGTGAGGCCTGAGGTGTACCCTGGCAGGAGACTTGTCGATTCCTAACTTCCGAGACCCCATCCCACACTTTCACCCCTCAGACCCAGTCTCTGTCTACATCAGCCCTTAAATAAATCTTCCACGCTGCTGGAGCCCTGGCTCCATATGATAGTGGCCAACACTGGTGGCTTATATTTAGGGCAAGGAATTCCAACTCCTGTTGCCCAGTAGCAGGAGAAGTCTGCAAGAGGAAGTGAGTATGATGTTGCTGGAAGTTGTGCCATAAAACGTTGGTAATTCTTAATGAATTGTCTCAGAGACATTATTATACATCATTCCATAGTATTACTTAGCACAGGTGCATTTTGTTCCTGTTAAACTATTAGCACAACCACATGTTAGATTAAATAGGTTTTTAACCTTTTAAATAGCCTTTAAGAACCTAACCAGTAGGTATAACATTGTTTCTGTGGGTAAAATGCTTTTAAAATCCCACAGTAGACTGACAAAAGAGCCATTGAATAAAATCTGTTTGTAAATTGGATTGGTCTGGCCGGGGTAAGGAGGCCCACCCTGTTCTTTAGCTTTAATGTCTATGCCTGTTCAAAGAAGGCAAAGTCTTTTATAGTAACAGACAAGCCACACTGAGTTTAAATAAAGATAAAGATTGGCTCCTTGCAGGAGAGCCTGTTTTTTTTTTTTTTTTTTTGAGCCTGTCTGATTTAAGACAGGTCATATTTAATGAAATGTGGCATTAAATGGGTCTGCTTCAAATGAGGCAGTTTGTGTAAAGTTCTCTTCTATTATCAGACCATCTGTGTTTACTTTTGTGTGAAAGCAAAAGTTTCAGTCTTACTTTGGATCAAAAAATTGCTCACTGTGATAAGGGGTGTGAAAAATAAAAACTAAATCAAAATGAGGGTTTTATTTTTTATTGGTTGCCATTTTCAATGGAGAATAAATTAAACATATAGAGTCAAATGAAAGGTAAAAAGGAGGTGGTTGACAGCTTAGTCATGTTTTATGTAACAGTTGTTTTTCTTTTATATGAACACATTATACCATCCATCAGGATAAATTAATATGTCTTGGGCCTTTAAAACTGTAAAAAACATAATTTTAATGGTTCCAATAATAGCTCCAGATGAATGCTGGAAAACAGATATTCCAAACTGTCAAATAGCATGTGTATTGCTTGGCTCTGTTATAACCGCAAGTAAAAGCTGTTTTTATATGAGGTTTCCTTGACTGCCAGTGGAAGAACTGTAACACATTTATTGTGAATAAAATTGGAATGGAAATGAGACATGTTACAATAGAATGACACCTAATTCCTTCTTGCCAGTTGGCCTGAATTAAAATAATAAATCATAAGGACAGTAAAAGGTTCTTGGTTAAAAGAAAGAATAATTAAAATAGATTTATAAAAATGGCAGTTTTATACATATATCACTTATGATATGGAGACTTTATTTTAAAATATGGTTGTCTTATTATGTGAGAAAACAGAATTGTACCCCATATAAATGTATACATTCAATGGAAAAAAAAATCATATAAACTTCAGAGGAGAATTTAACAGCGATATGGAAAGCAGCTGAAAAGTGTTTGCAACAAAGGCTAGTTCCGACTGCTATTTGTTTACTGCAGGTAAGGGGCTTCCGGATGCTGCCCTGTGTTTGTTTGAAGGGGTGACTCATGCCATTATTTATTGCAGTTAATTGCTAATGTTTGTGAAGAGCACAGTATGTTGCAAAGTAGGACCAAGTAATCCATGGTGACCTTTTGTGCTATCAAAGCTTTATCAATTAGAAGTTCTTGATTATAAATTCATGGGATGCCCAGTGAGTGCCATCAAAGAAAGATTATACTTGGCTTCTTATGCAATCTGATTTTTTTTTTTGTTGGCTCCTCTTCCTTCAAAACTGAACCCTCTCCAGGGTACTATTTCTAAATCTGCAAAGTGAAGCATATTCAAAATGTTTTCAGACTTCAAGGAGTATTGTGGTTTTTATAAGCCATGGCAGGAATTTTAGAAAAATAGGGTTATATTTTCCTGATAAATACCTTTCTTCTTGAGACTCCCACACTAGCTATCTTCCTGGTCACTTTTTTCCCCATCTCCTTTGTTCTGTTGCTACTAGGCCTGCATAACATTTACAAAAACTCTTAAATACTTCAAAATTATAAATCAAAGTCCTTATTTTAATAGAATTATCACTGTCAGTCTTAAAATATTTGTTCATTTTCATTCACCAATCCCCTGACAAAAGGCACTTTGAATTCTTACTCACCTTCATGTTGCTACAGCCCTTGACAATGTCTAATGCCTCACTTCCTGAAATTATCTGCTCTCATGCCTTCTAAGACACTGTAATATCCTGGATTTTTTTCTATTTACTTTGTCATTGTTTTAAATTGACTCTTCCCTTTTGTTTTTTCTAATTTAGGCTTAACCAAGGCTGAAGCATCAGCCTTTTCTCTCCCGTAATCTCATTGCTAGCTCATCTACTGCCAACTGTTTGGAACTCTGGGTCCACATTTCCAACTGTTGTTAAACATCTCTACCATCTCCATCAAAATCATCCAAAATCAAACTCATGGTTTTCCTCTGCCCATATTCAGGATCCTAAATTATTGTCTTAATTACTCCCTTAAATCTCCTTGCTAGTTCTACTCTTATTGTTAACACTCCTGACTTCTCACATTAACACTAAGTTGTAGTTCTGCTTTCTCCCACCTCCTACCATCATGGTCTACAAGACTGCATTTCTACTATGGTTGCTGTTTATAATTGGATAAGGATCAGTGGAAGTCTATGGACTATGGTATAGTTATTCTGGAATCTGTAGATCAGTGGGTTAGTTATTCTGGTCTTTACTGGGCTCATTTATGCATCTGTGGTTAGCTGTGGGTCTGGAAGATTGCCCTGCTGACCTTGGCTGGACTTGTTCACATGTCTGAATATCTACTGGCTGTAGGTTGATATTTCATCCTGAAAAAGACAGTCCAGATTTGTTGTCATGGTGGAGACAGTGCTTAGTAGTTATAAGCCTCTTGGAACTCATCTGAACAGTAGTGGGAGTCCCAGTGGTTCATTCAAGGGAATAGGAAATGGAGTGAGCGAAGTAGATGCAATATAAGAGGTGGTATAGAAGGCAGGACAGATCTTGAGAGGAAGGATCCAGCTGGAGACTAACTCTAGAGTGGCAGCTTCCAGTGAGGAAGCAGAGCAAGTCAGGAGTCTACACACAGAGGTGGTAGCTGAGGTGGATTGAGTGTGCTGATGGCACAATTAATAGCCTCTTTGTACTCACAGCCGTTTCAGACTTTGCAGCTTTTTCCCATTTGTGGTGGAGTCTGTTTCCCTACTCCTTGAATCTGGGCTTGTCTCATAACTTGTTTTGGCCAATAAGAAGTAGGTAAAGCCACAAGGTTTTGACACTCCAGTCTTGAAGGCCTCTGTGGCCTTCCATTCTTTATTCCCACTGACAGGAGAACCGGCTAAATGTTATCACTTCAGTAATGCCATCCCTAAATATCTCATCTAGAGTCATTTTACTGTTTTTATTTTCTTTTTTCTGTTTTCAGTTCTTATTTAAAAATATGTTATCACAATTGATAATTAGTTTGTTTACTTTTGTTTCTCTGAACCGTGAGCTCCATGATAGCTGTTATCCTAGTGACTATCACAGTGTTTGGCACAAATTAGGGACTCAATAAATATTTGTTGAATTAAATTTTGTGAGACCTGGTGAATGAGTTTTTAAGAAGCTTTTCAAGTTATTCAAATATGTGATCAAGTTGATGACCACCATAGTATACTTGGTTTCTTTTAGCTACCTCACAGATTCATCTTCTGAATATTGTCTTGGTTGGGTGCAGTGGGTCACACCTGCAATCCTAGCACTTTGGGAGGCTGAGGTCAGAGGATCACTTGAGGCCAGGAGTTTGAGACCAGCCTGAGTAACATAGCAAGACCCCATCTCTAGCAAGAAAAAAAAAAAAAAAAAAAAAGCAGAGTGTGATGGTGCACACCTGTAGTTCTAGCTACCTGGGAAGCTTAGAAGCTTAGAATCACTTGAGCCCAGGAGTTCTAGGCTGCAGTGAGCTATGATTGATTGTGCTACTATACTCCTACCTGGGTAACAGAGTGACACCTTGTCTCTAAAAAATAAGAAAACAAATTCATAGCTTCTGTTCTGCTTCATGACCTTTGTTTCAGCTTCATATCTCTATTATCTGCCTATTCCCTATAGTATTTTGCAACTCAAATCTTTAATAAAAAGACTCTGATTGGTCTAACTTGCCTCCGTTTGAGTAGAATTTTCCCACATTAGGTCTGGGTGTAGTTAGATGGTCAGCCTGGGGATTAGGCGCTCTTGCTTTTCTCTGTCCCAATAATATGTAGCCACAAAGGAAGGAAGTAGAAAGAATAGAACCATATGACACAAAATATGGCAGCCCATCAGGCTCTAAGTGTGGCAGGTGATATGATTGGTTTGTCAAGTACAGAAAACTTTATTGTATCTCCATATTTTTACTAATTACAATCAGTTGATTAAATATTGTTGAGTACCTTATGTGCCAGATTGCCTTACATGTCTGGCACAGGAAATAAAGTAGTAAGCAAGGGAAACATGTAGCTTTTCCTCATTTAGCTTATTCTGTCGTAGGAAAGATAGTCAATTACTAAAGCCATTAAAATAAAAAAATAAAGTGTGATGTTAAAAAATGGATAAATTGAGCCCAAATAAAAATCAAGTATTTTTCTCTTTAAAAGATATTTCTAAGAAAATGAAAAAGTAAGCCTTGGACTGGGAAAAATATTTCTAAAACATATATTTGATAAAGGACTTGTATCTGATTATATAGAGAAACTTTTAACTTAATAATAAAAAGTGAAAAAATCCTATATAAAAGTGGGAAAAATATTTGAATGGGTACTTCAAATCAAGATATATAAATGGCAAATAAGCATATGAAAAGATGTTCAACACCATTAATCATTAAGGAAATGTAAATCAAAGTTACAATGTGATATCACTATACACTCACTTGAATGGCTACAGTTAAAATGACCATACCAAGAGTTGTCAAGAAGATAGAGCAACTAGAACTTGTATATACTGGTGAGAATGCAAAATTAAACAGCCACTTTGGAAAGCAACTTGGGAGTTTAACAAATAAAGTTATACACTTACTACATGGTCCAGCAATCCCACTTGGAGGTCTGTACCCAAGAAAAATGAAAATATATGTCCACACAAAGACTTGTAAGCAAATATTCATAGCAACTTTGTTCCTAACAGCCCCAAACTGGAAACAAATAGTTTAAAAACAACAAGTGAATGGATAAACAAATGGATACATCCATACAGTGGAATATTGCCCAGCAATTAAAAAATAAGGAAAGAATTACAGTATGTGCAATAACATAGAAGAATTTTGAGAGCATTCTGTTACATGAAAGAAGCCATCCATGAACGACTGACCTATATATTGTATGAGTCTATTTATGTAATATTCTGGAAAAGCTAAAACTGAAACAGGACATTTTTCCTGATCCCTTCATTGGCCTCGTGACCGGGGTGCCTTGCTTACTTATCCCAAGCTCTTAACTCCTTGTGGGAGTGGGAGCACATAGGTGAGCAGTGCAGGACCCTGGATGAGTGCTTCTGGGCACGAGCAGGAGCAGAACTCTGGCCCCACAGCAGCGTCTAGAGGGGTACCCACGATCCTTGGATCCCCAGAGGGCATGCATTACAGTGCTCTTTTAGGAAGAATCAGGATGCACAAATGAATTGGAGAGTGGTGAATGCAGAGGATTTTATTGTCAATGAAAGTGGCGTTCTGTGGGAAGGGGAGCTGGAAAGGGGATGGAGTGGGAACATGGTCTTCCTCTGGAGTCTGGCTGTCCTGGGCCAGGCTCTTCTCTGATGTCCCACTGTCAAGCCATCCCTCTGAACTCAAGCTGCTTCTCTGACATCTGGCTGCTGCTTCTGTTCTTCTCTGCCATTCCTCTGCCTGTGGAGCCTGGGCTTTTTATGGGTACAGAATGGGAGACAGGGTGCACTAGGGGGGCTTTGGAAAAGGCAACATTCGAGTGGAAGAATGGGGATGTTCTCACTTGGGGCCATGGTTCTAGGCCTGAGGGTGGGGCTTTGCCAGGGATCCCGCCCTTTTCTGCCTAGAATTTCTCTGCCTCCAGTCCCTATCAAAATTATAGTTCCAGAGAGCATATCAGTGGTTAATCTAAAGCCAGAAGTGTAGAGAGAGGATTGACTGGAAAAAAGTGCAACAGAACTTTTTGGTCTGATAGAAATGTTCTGTATTTTGATTGTAGTGTTGTTACACAACTGACACATTTATCAAATTGTATTAAATTATACCCTTAAATTGGTGAATTTTATTTTACATAAATTATACCTTAAAGCTGATTTTAAAAAATAAAAATGAAATATGATACGTGTTGGATTGGGAGAAGTATAGGGTACCCTGGGACCACAATATATAGGGTCATCTCAAACCAAGGGGTTGAGGAACTTTTTCATGGAATGAAAATCTTAATCTTGACATGAGTAGCAATAGACCAAGTGAGTAGGGATAGGTGGAAAGGAAGAGGGTTCTACAGAGTTAGCAGCATATACAAAGGCTTGGAGGCAAGAGAGCAGGTGCTGGCGAAGGAAGAGGAGGAAAAATGAACACAGTGATGTAGGCTGGGCAAAATAAAGGACTTTATGTTAAGATTGAACTGTTTCCTAATAATTGGAAGGGTTTTAAGCCTTTCTCATTATGGAGTAATGTGATTTCTGATTTCTAAGAATGACTCTGGCCAAATGTGTCATTATGACACATTTCTAAGAATGACTCTCTCTGGTAGAGAGCAGGTTGTGTGGAAAGACATTCCTGAGAAGGCATTAGATGACTGTGCCATAATTTAGGGGAGTTTCTGGGGATGGAGGGAGGTGGGTGGATTTAAATAATATTTAGGAAGTAGAATTTCCTGCAAGAGTTGAAGGGAAAAAAGGAAACAAGTATGGCTTCTAAGTTTCTAACCTGGGTAACTGAGAATATCATGGTGCTATTCACTGAGATAAAGAATAAAGGTGCAAGAGAAAGTCTGTGGTTAAGGTGATGACTTTAGTTTTGTACATGTTGGTTCTGGGGTGCCTGAGAGACATTTGTAATATGTTTACAGTTGGATATATAGATCTGTTGCTTAGAAGGCAAGTCTAGGCTGCAGAAACAGATTTATGTCACTGGCATGTAGGTAGAAATTGAAACCATGCAATTGGTGACTGGGGAGATGGATGAGTAGCGCAAAGAGAGAAGAGGCATACAACAGAACTCAAAAATGCCAATGTTTAAGGGTGAGGTAGGGGGAAAATTAGGGGAGCATTGTATTATGGAATTCACTAGAATAAGTGGTCAGTAATATCAAATGGAATTGCTTTACAGAAGAACATGATAATTTTTAAGGTTCTTGATTAATATGTATTGTGGATTTTTGGGAGATGCTTTTACAGTAAAAGATGAATCACTTTAAAAGGAAAAGAAAGTGGTTTGATGGCTTGTGGAAAAGGCAGTGCATTTCCTATGTAGATGGTAGATCTCACAGTTTTCTATTGTTTTGTTCTTCCTTTGGACTTTCCTCCTCCATTACAAACTTTTAAAGCGCCAAACATTAAAAAGCTTCTAAAAATCTTTTATATACATTCTTTGTAGAGAAGCTTGCACCAGATATTCCCTTATTTACAAACCTATGATCAAGAACACGCTTTTTTCAATGCTTGCTTAATAAGTATTGTTCATCTTAATTCCCCCTTTCCCTTTGGTCTCTTTCATTCCCTAAATGGGTGTGACTAAGCTTAAAGAGATCAGTTGAAAAGGTTTTTGATCCCCCTACTTTAAGCAAGAAGTGTTTGTCAAGGAGGAGGTAAGAGGATCAGTCACTGATGGGTAGGAAAGTTGTTTTTAACTGACTGATGTCCCAGTTGTTTTCAAAGTGATCTTACTACCAAAGTCAGCTTTAGTGGTCCATGACAGTACGCTGGAACAAATGTCTTCACTTCTCCAGATGCCATCTTTCACTTTCCTTTTTACTGTTACCTTTTCCTAATTGCTTTCCCCTGAAAAGAGGAAGATGTAGAAAACTTTTGAAGAGTTAGAATCTTACATTACAATTATCATTAAACATGTAATAGGAGAATATTTTTAAGGGGCCCATTGAAGATCATGGTTACATGAACTCAGAATAGCCTAGGAAATGGCTGTAGGACCTTTACTAAATCATAGTTCCAATCAATGGCAATTTATGTTTTCATTACTATAGTTCAGGTGAGAGAGAAGGAGGAACTTGATGCTATCTGTGCCAGTTACCAGTAGTCTCTCAGCTCCAAATTTACCTGTTAATACCTGCTCTGGAATAATGGATTGGACTCTTTAGGCATTTCTTTGTCACAGCGAGAATGATGTTGAGCTTTGTCAGCAGAGGTTGATAGTGGGACATTGCAGGAAGACACAGTCTTCTCTTCCTGGTTCCTGTATGCTACATTTTACTTTTCCTTGGTGTTGTGGCAGGGTCCATTAGTGGTGCGTGCGTGTGTGTGTGTAGGGGGTGGGGGTGGGTGTGGCAGTCATTTACTGGCAGTCAACTCCAGATACGCCTCAGAGCGTGCAGTCTCTTGGTGACCTCACAGGCCTGGCCTGGACTCAGTAACTGCTTTGCTGTGACTCTCCCAATGTGGGCACTGGTGTGTTCCAGGCTTTGTACTAGCAGTGGCATGCTTATTTCTTCTGTATGTCTACCTACCTGCCTTGGCTTACTCTTCAGAAAGTTGTTTCCATAACTGTCCCACCCTGGACACCATGTGTTCCACATCTTGCACACCAGCAGCAGTGATTATCTCTGTGGGTCCACCCACCATCCTCGGCTTGCCTGCTCCCTAGGAGGTTATCTCCTGCTGTCTGGTGACTAAAGACCAACACTGACCTGGGCAACCCAGCAAACGTCTTCACTATCCAGTGGGCTGCAAACATACCTTCTCTAATGAGGTTTTTACTCCAGCCTAGGGGAGGCAGCCCTCCTTCCAAGTTTCTTCTTCTTTTTGTATTCTCCATCAAACATGGTGTTCTTTTTTGAGCTTTCTTACATCTTTATAGTTACTCCCCTATTATTAAATAATTTTTTATACTAAGTGTTTCCTACTGAAATTACGGTGGCGGCTTCTGTATTCTGACTATACCTAAACTGATACACTATCTTTTCCTGAATCTATTATACATACCTTTGTCCGATTTAAAACGCCAATCAAAAAACTCCACCAAAACAAAAAAAAACAACAGTATTTCTTGAATGATTCTGCATTACTTGGAATTCAAGACCCTCCATGATTTGGCCCCTATCTGCCTTTCCAATCTTATTTTCTACTCTTCCTAAAGTAACGCAAGCAGCACTGTGAGTACAGAAACAATGACAAGTATTGTTGCATTCATCTAACACAATCCCACAAAAGGGATTAAGGCCATACCTTTCTTTAGAACTCAGAATTGTACTTTGTTTTTATATTTTATGCTTTTACTTTGTTTCAGGATGGGTGAAATAAGATGTTAAAAGTCTCTTTGCCTGACAAATTTTCCTCATTGCCATCATAAACAAAACAGAATGACTGTAAAATTTGGAAATAGGAAAGAACATTTATCTTTCATCATCTCGTCCTGAGGGCATCTGTCTACCTGAGTAGACAGATAATTTCATACATATGTGTAAATTCATTAAAGTAGTACTCTTCTCCATTGGTATTGGTTTTACATATGCTAAACCATACAAAAGTGCTTTGTAATAGAAATAAATGAATTATTTTCAGAACACAGATTATTTCCAGAGAAGGAAAAGCTCCCAAGCTTGTGAGGAATTCAACCAATTCCAAAATCAAATTTCTTGGAAGAGATATTCTCATTCTGTGAGAATTTGTTAAAGAGCTGAGAGCCTTAAGTCTGTGATGCAAGATGAGGTACCCAACTGCTTGTGTAGAACGAGGCAGATTTATCCAGTTGCTTATGGATTGGACTCATCCTTGTTGGGCATCAGGCCAGCTTATGAATGTTTTCATCGGCAGGTGGTTCTTCTGAATTCCCCATTATCTTGGATATATAATGCTGGGG
Source organism: Cacajao melanocephalus (assembly GCA_963573385.1). Taxonomy (NCBI): domain Eukaryota; kingdom Metazoa; phylum Chordata; class Mammalia; order Primates; family Pitheciidae; genus Cacajao; species Cacajao melanocephalus. The sequence continues at coordinate 38,000 of CAUYLG010024511.1, read as the reverse complement.
GAAAAAGCCAGTTCCAGCAGAACTTGAAACATGAATATAAAAGGCATTTTTAAATGTATTTTAAACACTTCCTTAGGGAGGAAATATAGGGTTCCTTCTTTTGTAGCCTGAAGAGGAAGGTGAGTTCAACAGGAGGTGAAAATGAGGAGAAGTAGCCAGTCCAGTCTTGCTAGGACAAAACCTTTATTATCTAACATTTCTATAGCTCTTTGTATTTTCCAAAGACCTTTACAAATGTATTTCCCCCCCTGTAACAAGCTTTTGATCAAAGCAGGTTAGTATTCATCTTTACATTTTCTAGACGAGAGAAAAGAGTTCCAGAGAAGTGAAGTCACTTTTGCAGGTCCCAGGATGTATAAAAAGTAAAATGAGATTTTGAGCCTTTGACATAGAGTTCTTGGTGTAATTACTCTGCAACGTGTTATATCCTGTCTTGACTAAATTTTAAAAAATTGGTTAAAAGAGTTCTTAATCTAAGAAGCCAACTCTAGAATTCTAAGTAGAGGGTACTCAGTGGGGAGGCTTGAGGTTTTATTAGAACAGATTTCTTTGGGGCACCAGGCTTAGAGGGCTGTGGTAAAGAGCTGATGTGGTTCAGAAACTTCAGAGAAGGAAGTCCCAGACTTAAGAGGGGGTGTTCTTTCAGTTCCTTGGGGATTATGGTTGTATCTCTTTATAGAAGAAATCTGAGTGATGCTTGTAGGACTGGTAGCCAAAGAAGTAGTTGAGCTCTGCTGTTGATATTTGTGTCCAGTTCTCAAGTGCTCAGTCAGTTCTTCATGTGTTTGAATTCTTTTTTTCCTAGAGGAGAACCTGGCCAGTCTCCAATTTCTGAGACTGTAATTTAGGTTATATATTTCTCTGCAATGTGAATCTATTTCAAACTTGATGTAAGATTGCTCACTAGTGCATTGCCAAACACCCAATAGGCTCCTCAGTAAATATTTATTAATGTTAATGATGAGAATGACCTTTTAAATATTTGTGTCTGAAATAGGTACTCTACCAACACTGCAGTAGGGAAAACTTTCAGAATAGTTACATTTTGTATTTATATCCAGTGATTTATTCCTTAGACCTCAAATTTTGTTAGAGACATGATTATAGTATATATATTTTTTCAGCCTTAAGGTTATTGGCAATTAATTGTCCTATTTAATATATGAGGAGTGTAAAAGGAGAAGCGGAGTGATTTGCAAAAAGTCTCACTGTGGATTGAAGTAAAGTAAGTTATGAAAATTTAGATCTATGGTTCCAAATTTCACTAAAATGAGTCTAGCTCTGGGAACTAAACCAAGAGTCAATGTGGAACTATCCTTCTGATTAAAATTAATTTTGAAAAATGAATTTTTCTTTGACTCTTCCTGTGAGGTCTGGCAGCTAGAGACTGTTTTTTCCCTATTAAATATAATCTGAGATTGTTTAGTTTTGATGATTCAAATGGTAATATTATCTATTTATATTACTATTATTATTTTGTTCAAATCAGCCTAATAAATATAGAAATTGATCCTTTGTTTATTTGTTTGTTTTAGAGAGGAGATCTCGCTATGTTGCCCAGGCTAGTGTCAAACTCCTGGCCTCAAGCGATTCTCCCGCCTCAGCCTCCCAAAGTGCTGGCATTATAGGCACAAGCCACCACATCCAGCCAATATTTTATTTTTGAATATACAGATTCATAAGTTTTAAAAGCACAGCTGTGGAAGTTACAATAATTAGTACTTCTCTTAATCAAAGTGTAAAATTGCTTTAGTCATTATTTTAGAAATAAATTCACTAGATATTTTAGAAATGAAGTACCTACTTACTTTTATAACTTTGTGTATGAATAAAATGAGTAACTAGTCTACGTATTTAAAATTAATCAAAATAAATGCAATTTTTAAGCCATTTTCTTGTTAAAATTGTCATGTAAAACATCTCCTAGTATTATTTTTATCATTTGTTATAAACAGCATTTCTCAAAAGGTGAACTGTAATTCACCTGCATCAGGGTCACCTGAGATATTTATTAAAGTGTACAGGTTAGTTTCCCACTCCACCTCTACTGAACAAGACTCTTAACACCAGACCCTAGACATCTGTGTTTTAAATAAGCTTTTTAGGTTACATGTACACACTGTAAGTAATTCAGAATTGCTTCATTGTGGGAGGTTGGGGAAGCAGAGACAGACGAAAGGGAGATAAGCAAGGGAAGTCATGATATGCTGAGGTTTTATCCTGGAGGTAGTGAGGATTTAAGATAGGCAGTAACATAAATTAACTGGATTTACTTTGAGTTACATTTACTTAACAAAATTTTTACTTAACAAAATTTTAGAGACAAGGTCTTGCTACATTGCCCAGGCTGGAGTACAGTGGCTATTCATGGCTCAACAATTGTGTACGATAGGCTTGAATCCTGGGCTCAAGTGATCCTTCCACCTCAGCCTCCCTAGTGCTACCTCAGCCTCTCAAGTAGTTGGAATTACAGGTGAACATCACTGAGCTTGGCTCTTCAGTTACTTTTATAAATTACTTATTTAGAGACAGTTCAACCCACTATCAAGAAAGATAGGTTAAGCTAACTGCACATAAGATTGCATTCTTTTAAGATTATTTTGAAGGGTATCAGATGTATATAATTTATTCACTATCCTGGCCTTAGCAGTTCCAATTTGTTTTACATGTGAATGATAATCCATATAAACAACCATTATTTCCTACTATGATCCATATAAAAATTAAATGGATAAAGAAACTCAAGAACAAATTGGTAATATTATTAAGATACATGCACAATTCCAAAGCCATGAGTAACCATAAATGCCGTAATTGTGCTAATGAAATGGAAAACATTCTTGATTCAGGTTGTCAGGGGCAGGTTGGAGCTTTACTCTGTGCAGCAGGGATCCAGCCTTTTCCAATGAATCATTCTTTTTCTTTTTGAGACAGAATTTCACTCTTGTTGCCCAGGCTGGAGTGCAACGGCGTGAACTCGTCTCACCACAACCTCCGCCTCCTGGGTTCAAGGATTCTCCTGCCTAAGCCTCCCAAGTAGCTGGGACTACTGGCATGTGCCATCACACCAGCTAATTTTGTATTTTTAGTAGAAATAGTATTGCTCCATGTTGGTCAGGCTGATCTCGAACTCCTGACCTCAGGTGATCCACCTGCCTTGGCCCCCCAAATTCAATGAATCATTCTGCCATCTTCTAAAGTCTTGAAATGTAGCCTGCATCCAGGCTTCAGACACAATGGGGAGAAGTTACACATGCTCTTAACCACCTCACTGGAGGTGACACACATCACCTCCTCCTCCACATTCTGCTGGTGACAGCCAGTCACATGATCTCACCAAATTGCAAGGCATCTAGGAGCTGTGATACTTTTTAAAGAAAAAAGAACAGAGCCAGTCTCTGTCACAGTAGACTGTTCTTCAGGTTTGCTCATATCAAAGGTATTTGTTAGGGAGTAGGGACTGCTCAAAAAAAAATAACATACTATAGATATTTCCTAATTTATTTGTTCTTACACTCAGGCAGTGGATAGCTGTGTTTGCTAAGAGGCTCAGGGCAGTCTTTACCAAGTTTTTTGGACTGCACTCCAAAAGGAAATATATTTACACAGTGACGCAATACCATACATATACACAAACACAATAATTTCTTACCTGTTGTTGAGGAAACAATAATTACTTTCACTATATGTGGTGTACCTTGGTATCAATATGGACAGGAGACAGGGAAATACTGGGTAGGAGAGGGCAGTTCCCTGGCAAAGGCCCCACCCTCAAGCCTGAAAACCCGTGACCCTAAATGAGAACAGGCATTTTGTTTTTGTGCCCAAAAGTTGCCTTTTGGCTTGCCATGTTCCCTATCCTGTACCCATTTAAACCCCAAACCCCAGGCTCCATGAGCAGACAAGCAGATGAGGAGACAAACAGAAGAGCAGAAGAATCACAGAATGGCACGACAGAGAAGGAGAGAAGAGAAAGAGTGTTTTGAACATTGATAGGAATCAGCTGGGGACAGTCAGAGAGGAGATCGGCCCCTGGATGCCCAAACTCCAGAAGATTATCTTTTCACTCCATCCCCTCTTTCAGCTCCCCATCCATCCCACTGACAGCCACCTCCCCTACTCAGTAAAACTCCTGCATTCACTATTCTCAAATTCACGTGGGACCTGATTCTTAGATGCTGGACAAGGACCTGGGTACCAAGAGGGCACTGTGCTGTTTAACACTTAAGCCTTCTGCAGATGGCAAGACTAAAGGAGTGCACTGTAACACACACCCACATGGGCTTCAGGAGTCTCAGGCTCCCTGATGCTGTTGTGGGGCCAGAGCCCAAGGGTAGGAGCTTGTGCTCCTGCACCTGCCCATCTGCGCACTCCTCTCCTGTAAGGGGTTTGAGTGCTGAACAAATGAGCCACACCCTTGTTGCATGTCCTGTGAGGGGGGTCAGGGAATTCTCCCATTTCAGTATTTTCTCTACTGTTTCCTATATTGTTCTATATGATAGTATTGCCTGTGTCAACACTGATACCATCTGTAGTTTTGGGAGGCTCAATTGCATCTCAAACAGAGCCTCTGCTTCTGAGGTGAGATGCTCAGAGGAGTTTGAGTCTGGATTTCCTGACATGTAGATGATTCTCATTGCAGTCCTTTAAGTACCCCAAACTGGCCATTATCACCTAACCACCTCTGTGTGCTTTCCTTTTCTCCTACAGCTAGGGTTGTCAGATTTTGCAAATAAAAATATAAGATATCCAGTTAAATTTGAATTTCAGGCAAAAATGTATTTTTTTTGGTATAACCGTGTCTCATGCAATTATTTGGGACATCCTTATACTAAAAAAGTTATTTGTTGAAATTCAACTTTAACTGGATGTCCTGAATTTTATCTGGCTAATCCTACCTACAGTGAATGAGGCAATACAGAGGGGAGTTTTTTTTTTTGTTTTTTGTTTTGTTTTTGTTTTTTTAGTTGCTATCTATGTCTCTTGGCTGCTGTTAAAAAGGAAATCAGACTAGCTTCAGATATTGGCTTCAGGAGAGAGGCTGTGAGTTGGGGCCTATTTTGTAGTCGGGGGTGGGGAGAGGAGAGAAATTGTGCTCAAGTCACTGGGAGGTAGCAGAGAAATAGGTAGCTGGGAGTGGGGTGGTATGGGCCTGAGAAAGAGAAGAAAGGCAGGGAAGTGGGTATACACAAGGAGTGTTCCTGTAGTCTTGCAGTGGCAGGAGGTTCTGGCACACCAGTGCCTATTATCTTCTTACCCATACCTCTGGAAATTCCACTCTTGTTCCTCAGCGTCTCTTATTTTCACCTGAATTCTGTTGGAAGCTGTCTCTTAGGTGACAAACCATCACTGGGAACGTGGGGCATTGGTAAGGATAGGGAATCTCTTTTATAATAAGAAGGTGCTTTGGTGGAAGGATGTATTCTTTGAATATTTTAATAGTAATTATAAATGACTTTCTCATAGGAAAATCATCTTAAGTGGTGTTATGTTCTATAAAAAAGATTCTGCAAGAAATCCCTTGGGAGCTTACTAAAATGCAGTTTCCTAGGCTTCCTTTAAAGGTTTGGATTTCGTAGGTCTAGGATGAAGCCCTGAATCCATTAATTTTTTATAGGCTTCCAAAACCACAGTTTGAAAAATACTGCAGCAAAGTATAGCATGGTATCATATAGTACATTTTAATCTATTGTAGTTTAGTATTGTATAAGATTACATCATATTAGAAAATTACAATACTATATGCATACTGTACACTTAATTAGCCTTTATAAGTTTGCTGGAAAGGGTTTTTTATTTTTATTTATTTTTAAATGAATGCTTTCAAAATTTCAACCTATGTATTTACCAAAGGACTTTTAGAGTCCCTCCTCAAATTAGAGATGTGACTAATACAAGCGCCATCTAGTGGCCAATAGAGTTTTTGCTTAAAAAATCATTAAAATGCCTGGCTAGGTGCATTGGCTCACTTCTGTAATCCCAGCACTTTGGGAGGCCGAGGCGGGCAGATCACTTGAGGTCAGGAGTTCAAGACCAGCCTGGGCAACATGGTGAAACCATGTCTCTACTAAAAATACAAAAAATTGGCTGGGTATGGTAGTGGGTGCCTGTAATCCCAGTTACTTGGGAGGCTGAGGCAGGAGAATTGCTTGAACCTGGGAGGCGAAAGTTGCAGTGAGCCGAGATCACGTCATTGTACTCAAGCCTGGGTAACAAGAGCGAACCTCCATATAAAAAGGATAAAATCTTTAAAATGCTAGAGAATTTTATTTTTTTCCATCTTACCAGCTTGAGGTACTAGCTCTAGGACATGAGTGTTTAATACTTTATTATAAATTCTGAAAATAATGGTACTAGTCATGCTGAAGTTACTGAAGCACAGGTAGTTCTGATTTTTCCATCTTTGGAGGAGGTAGTAAGGATAGAAGGGCTTGGATCACAAAGTTGCTTTGCTACATAGAAAGTATTCCCTGCTATCACTTACCAAGAGGTTGTGGAGTGTTTGACACTTATTTATTCATTCATTCATTCATTCATTTATTCATTCTTCAGCAATTTATTTCAAAATAGAGTCAATATTTATTTATTGCCAACTAGGTTTAAGACACTGAACTTAAGATTAATCAGACTAGATGTTCTGTCCTTTCATGGGCTTATTGTTTAAAAGGGAACATATGCATCCATGCCTTTAATGTAACTGGTTTTGTGAGATTTATTAAGGTGACTCAGTCATGGTCCTAATCTTAAGGAAGTTATAGCTTATTAGAAGAAATAGGAAACTCCCAGAACTGCTCTAGATATGGTCCTGGGGAGATAAGATGTGTGCTCACAAAACTAGGAGTAATGGAAGATAGTGGCTGAATCAGATGGCTCCATCTGTAAGTGCTACAAGAAGGCAGAAGCTACCTCTCTCAGCTCAACACACTCTGCCTTCCCCACGTAGCTCTGCATATTCTGGAATCAATAGATAATGTTTTGTATAGAAGGCATGACAAATTAGCTGCTTTTCATGTCACTGGTTATCAAATGCAACATAGCAGCTTAATGAAAAACAAGCAGGCCCTGTCATTGTAGTTGACATTCAAATCAACTAATTTGTCTTAAAACTTTTGTATTTTTAGTTATCTTATGCAGCTAATAAATTCAAATAAAAAATTCTAATGGCTATTACTTGGTTAATTTTAATGATAAAAAAATAATACTAGAAGTTGAATAACAAAAAAAACTTGCATTTGAATTTAGCTACAGCAAATTAATAATCTCCCAAGTCCCTTGCCTTTACAGCAGCTTTAAATTTTGTAAAGTTTTCCAACTGCGTATTCCCCCAATCACCCTCGCCATTTTCCTTCTTCAGGGTCATGAATGATTCATTTTATTGACCTAATATCAAACTGATATTTTTACTGTAAATCCTTTCATTCAGAGACAGATTTCATTTTAATGATTTGAATTTGAGGGTTTTTTGCCCCAGTGCTTTGGTGGATTGTTATTCTGAGTACTGAGATGTAATAGGGAACTCAAAGCATGATTTATAAAGCAAGTAAGATATGTGACATTTGTGGTACTTACTAAAGTCTGGGAGGGGAAAATTGATCTTACTTTTTTTTTTCCTTCACAAAATTGTCTAAACCACTATTCAATTAAACTCTCTAACACAACATCCCAGATTGTATGTATTGATAATGTAGATCTATACGATATAATGCTATCTTTAAAAACAGATGTAAGAAAACACTTTGAGTGACTTATGGTATAATAAATTTTGGAGATATGTATACACACACACACACACACACACACACTGCCTAGAGATGTCATTTTGACTAACACAGGACAGGCTCTGTGGTTCACACCTGTAATGCCAGCACTTTGGGAGGCTGAGATGGGTGGATTGCTTGAGGCCAGGAGTTCGAGACCAGCCTGACCAACATGGTGAAACCCCATCTCCATAAAAAATACAAAAATTAGCTGGGTGTCGTGGCGCATGCCTGTAGTCCTAGGTATTCAGGAAGCTGAGGTGGGAGAATTGCTTGAGCCTAGGAGATCGAGGCTGCTGTGAGCCAAGATCACACCACTGCTCTCCAGCCCAGGTGACAGAGACCCTGTCTTTAAAAACAAAAATAAAAATCTTTGACTAATATGAAGGACCCTGTAGTTCCAGCTGCTTGGGAGGCTGAGGTGGGAGTATTGCTTGAGCCCCAGAGTTCAAGGCTGTGGTGAGCTGTAATCATGCCACTGCACTCCAGCCTGGGTGACAGAGACCCTGTCTGAAAAAACAAAATAGCAAAAAACAAAAAACTGACTCACATGAAAGGTAGGTTTGGTTACTATGTACTCTTATAGGGAGGTGAGTAATAATGGTTAATGTAAGTGGGACTTAAGCAAATCATGGCTCTAAAGTAATTTTTGTGAGTCTTACAGTTTTATAAAAAGAGAGAAAGCATCTTTGAGCTACAAGCCATTATTTCTGAGATACTACTGAGAGTGGACAACAGCAACTCTTTTTTTCTGGGCAAAGGAACTGCACACAGATGTTCCTGCTGGACACAGCGATGGTCACAGCTTAATATTAAAAGTAAGATTACTTTTGTGATTTTACTGATGAGATACAAATGCAGATTTAAGTGCTTGTTGTTAATGATTACAGAGAGAATAACCTGACATAAACTAGCAAGCCCATAGATGAAGTTTAGACACACCTCCTTTAATAAAGGTATTTTATTCATTCATTCCTTCAACAAATATTTGTTAAGAACCCAGTATGTATAAAGTAGTTTCAAGTGCTAGGGTTTCAACAGTGGACAAAATAGGCTATAATCCTGGCCCATAGGCCAAAACTTATGTTCTAGTAGATGAATATAGGCAAAAAACAAAACAAATGAGTAAAGCATACAGTATGCTTTACTGTATGGTGATAAGTGCTATGGCAAAAAATAAAGCAGGAAAAGGGTGGTGAATGAAGAAATTCAAATATAAATAAAAGGGTCAGAGGAGGCCTCATTGAGAAGGTGATATTTGAACAAAGACAAAGGAAACAAAGGAGTGAGCCATAAAAATATATCTAGGGGAAGAGTGTTCCAGGTAAAGAAAATGACAGATGCAAAGGCCCAGAGGTAGAAGAGGACTTAACGTTAGAGGGGTCAATAGGGAAGGAGCAATAACAGAGGGGAAAATACAGAAGATGAGATCAGAGGTGTAATGAGATCAGAGTGTCAGGTCATACAGGTTGTTGTAAAGACTTTGGCATTTACTATGAGAGGGAAGGAGCCATTGGAAAATTGTAAGCATCTGATTAATGTTTTAAAATATTGTCTTTGGCTCTTTCATTGAAATAGAAACTAAGGATATCAGCTAAGAGTGAGGATAAAGGAGAAGGTACTGGAAGACTGAGGAGAGATATGCAGTTGCCTAGGAGAGTGAGACAATGACTTGAATAGGAAATACACTATGATTACGAGATAGCATAGTGGGCCCACTGGGGTTTAGTGGTCCTAAATTTAAAGTGAGATCAATCAGCCACATAGAGCAGGCAGAGTAGCATTTAATGAGGGTTGAAGTTTTGCCAGGTGACTAAGAGAAGAGAGAGTGGAGCAAGGGAATTGAGGATCATGCAGGAGAATGCTTTAGTGATTGACTCTGGAATTTAGGTTGGGCAAGGAAAGAAGTCACGGGGTGCAAGTGTCAGTGAAAAGGTGGTGGGACCAATGCATTGAAGGAGTCATGTTGTAGGATTGTTGGGTATTTGATGGAGTGAAGTGGTCAGAGAATGATTTTGAAATTGAGGTCATGGTACAAACACTGGTTTCCTTTAGGCAATGGTGAGGAAGCTTTCTTTTTCAAATGAAGTATGAAAATGACAAAGAAAAATGTTGATTATAATTGAATCCTTTTGTATTACGTTATTTCTTCTAGACTTTTCCACCTAAATATTTGAGACTATGAAACACTAGCAGAAGATTATTTACAGTGGCTGATTTAAAAATTCGGTTACTTGGTTCATAGATTTCATTAAGAAAAAATTATAACCATCAAAATCCATCTTTCAACATTATTTGCTATGTCTTAGCTAAAAAACCCCACCACAACTAAAAATCAAAGAAACAAACAAAACCCCCAAAACTAAGTAAGACCAAGATTAAGCACAAAAATCTTCCACATTCAGGTGGAAATATTTAAGGAACAAATGAAAATCACATTAACGGTTTCCTGTTGTACCAGGTGCTGGCTGTGTCATAGGGAAACACTTATGAATGATAGCAGGATAATGATTATAGTGAAACCAAAACACAGATTACCCAGCGAGTATATGCCATTGGAACATTTATTTCATTTACAAAATTATGCTGTTTCTCTGTTGCCTTTAAAGAAAGACTATTAGACTCTAAGCAGGTAAAACTTGAAAGAAGTGTAAAATAAATTATTTAATGCTTTTTCTTAAATACAGAACAAAATTCCAACATTTGGAGTTTCATAAAATACACATGGTAATTAGGGTGCTTGAGTAAAAATTGCATCAAAATGTATAAGGATCCCTAAAGTTAAGTGGGAATGAGGACTTAAAAACAACTGTTTTGTTATTGTTTCCATAAGCCTTTCTAGGTATAGATACTGTAAAAATATTGGCAATTCAAGTTCTGCAGGTGGTCAAATATCAAGGATAATTAGCTATGCAATTATTTTTAAGAAAGAGATTAAAAGTGACTTACAAACTTTTATTAGGTCAAGCCCACAACAAATATAGATTTCATCGTTCTGTAGTTTCCAAAGTTCAAACACTGTTTAAAAAGTTTTGTGAGGAAAATGATGGATAGGTGGCAGGACTAACTTACAGCTCCTACTTGGATGGACAGAGCAGTGTGTGGAGACTCACATTGTGAAATTTTGCTCCAAGAACTACTGCAGGAAAATACCAGGAGAGTTGAGAGAATCCACAGACCCTTTGAAGGAAGTGGATTGCTGCTGCAGGCTCTAGGAGACATCCAAAAAACTGTGAGTGCCAAAAATTTGAAAGTGTGAAAGGGGGATTGTCTGCCGCTGAACACACATCCTCACTGGGGAACCTGAAGGTATAGATCATGGGAAAAGGATTTGACCTTACCTGGAGCTGAGATAAACAGAGAGAGCTGAGTGAAATACAGGGGCAGAGGAAACAGTGGGAAGAGCGTGTGGGCACTTTTGGTTCCCAGGGAAGCCATTTCTGACTTTGTCTCACAGGGGTCCTTGGGAAGGGCTACCAGTGGAACTAGGGAACGACCACAGGGAAAAGGAAACCTCCAGCTGAACTTCGTAACAATTTCAATCAAATGTGAAGTTTCCTGGACAGAATCTGGGTGAGAGTGTGAACTGGGAGTGCAGAAACAGCACAGAAGTTGTGGTAGGCAGGGAGGCATGAAACCTGAAAGCCCTGCTTGCTTTCCCAGTGGGAAGGCCTGGAGCCTGGGTTAAGTCCTCAGCCCTGCCTTCCCACTGCCTGGAAATAAACTCGGTGCTGTTGCGGGGTGAGCACAGTGAAAATGAAACTGGCCTTTTGGGCTGTGTGGGAGCTGGGTGAGAGCTGGGGGGTGCCTGTAACTGCTGGCTTTCTTCCACTTCTCTGGCAACCTGCATGATGCAGCAGAGGCAGCCATAATCCCCCCATATATTCAGGCCAATGTAAGTCCATTGGCCTGAATACGACACTCCTATTTCCCACAGCAGCCTTGGCAAGCCCTGCCTGAGGGGAGTCTGAGCTCACACATGCTTTTCCCTGCCTTAAACTTATGGTTTTCTCTACCCACCCTGGTAGCTGAAGACAAAGGACATAATCTCTTGGGAGCTGTATGGCCCCATCAACTACCTGAGAAACTTTTCCAGGTGACCCCAGGGCAAGCTTGTATCTCTCTATACTACCACAGCTGATGTCTCTTAAAAGCACCACCTCCTGGCTGGAGGCCAACCAATCCAAAACTAGCACAGTAAACAAAACTGCAACCAGGTAGCCTTACAGAGTCTACTTTAGTCACCTGCTATGCCCACCGAGCTTGTGCTGGTATCCAGGGCTGAGAGACCTGAAGATGGATCACATCACAGGACTCTTTGCAGACACTCCCCAGTACCAGCCCGGAGCCTGGTATCCCTACTAGGCAGCTAGATCCAGAAGAGAAGTAACAGCCTCTGCAGTTTGGTTCTCAGGAAGCACCATCACTGAGCACCCACATCCAGGGAATACCCTATGGGACAAAAGAATCTGAAAAACAGCCTTGGAGCCCCGGATCTTCTCTCTGATGTAGTCTACCCAAATGAGTAGGAACCAGAAAAACAATTTTGGTAATATGATTAAACAAGGTTCTTTGACACCCCTAAAAGATCACACTAGCTCACCAGCAATGGATCCAAATCAAAAAGAAATCTCTGAATTGTCAGAAAAAGAATTCAGAAGGTCATTTATTAAGCTACTGAAGGAGGCACTAGAGAAAGGTAAATATCAACTCAAAAAAATTTAAAAAATGTTACAGGATATGGACGGAAAAATTTCCAGAAAAATAGATAACATAAATAAAAACCAATCACAACTTCTGGAAATGAAGGACAGTTCAAAAAAACTTAGAGAAATGGAAAATACACTGAAAAGTCTCAGCAATAAAATAGAACAAGTAGAATAAACAACTTCAGAGCTTGAAAACAAGGCTTTTGAATTAACCCACTCCATCAAAGACACAGAAAAAAGAATTTAAAAAATGAACAAAGCCTCCAAGAAGTTTGGGATTATGTTAAATGACAAAATCTAAGAATAATTGGTGATCCTGAGGAAGAAGAGAAATGTAAAAGCTTAGAAAACATATTTGAAGGAATAATTGAGAAAACTTCCCCAGTCTTGCTAAAGATCTAGACATGCAAATACAAGAAGATGAAAGAACACCTGGGAAATTCATTGGAAAAAGATAATCACCTAGGCACATAATCATCAGGTTATCTAAAGTCAAGATGAAGGAAAGGATCTGAAGAGCTGTGAGGCAAAAGCATCAGTAACCTATAAAGGAAAACCTATCAGATTAATAGCAGATTTCTCAGCTGAAACCCTACAAGCTGGCAGGGATTGGGGTCCTATCTTTCGCCAGCTAAACAGAATAATTATCAGCCAAGAATTTTGTATCCAGTGAAACTAAGACTCATAAATGAAGGAAAGATACAGTCTTTTCCAGACAAACAAATGCTGAGAGAATTTTCCCTACCAAGCCAGCACTACAGGAATGCTAAAAGCAGCTCTAAATTTTGAAACAAATTCTCAAAATACACCAAAATAGAACATCCTTAAAGCATAAATCTTACAGGACCTATAAAACATTCACCCCCTCCCCCCACCAAGGTATTCAGGCAACAAATAGCATGATGAATAGAATAGTACCTCACATCTCAATACTAACGTTGAATGTAAATGACCTGAATGCTATAAAAGATACAGAATGAATAAGAATTAACCAATCAAATATTAGCTGCCTTCAAGCGACTCACCTAACACATAAGGACTCACATAAACCTAAGGAAAGGGGTGGAAAAAAATATTCCATGCAAATGAACACCAAAAATGAGCAAGAGTAGCTATTCTTAAACAAAACAAACTTTAAAGCAACAGCAGTTAAAAATGACAAAGTGAAACATTATATAAGTACCTATGCAACAATCTTGCATGTTCTTCACATGTACCCCAAAACCTAAAATGCAATTAAAAAATAATAATAAAAGGGCTTGTCCAACAGGAAAATATCACAATCCTAAATATTATGTACCTAACCTGGATCTCCCAAATATATAAAACAATTACTACTAGGCCTAACAAATGAGATATACGGCAGCACAATAATAGTGAGGGACTTCAATACTTCACTGACAGCACTAGACAGGTCATAAAGACAAAAAATTAACAAAGAAGCAATGGACTTAAACTATACCCTACAACAAATGAACTTAACAAATATTTACAGAACATTTTACCCAACAACTGTGAAATGTACATTCTATTCATCAGCACATGAAATATTCTCTGAGATAGACCATGTGTTAGGCCACAAAACAACTCTCAATAAATTTAAGAAAATTGAAATTATATCAAATACTCTGTCAGACCACAGTGGAATAAAATTGGAAATCAACTCTAAAAGGAACCCTAAAACCATGCAAATACATGAAAATTAAATATATTCTCCTGAATGATTATTGGCTTAACAGTGACATCAAGATGGAAATTAAATTTTTTTTTGAACTGAACGATAATAGTGACACAACCTATCAAAACCTCTGGGATACAGCAAAGGCAGTGCTAAGAGGAACGTTCATACTCTTAAATGCCTACATGGAAAAGTCTGAAAGAGCACAAATAGACAATCAAAATCACACAAATAGACAATCTAGTTTCTCATGAAACACAAATAGACAATCTAGTTTCTCATGAAACTAGAGAAACAAGAATAAACCAAACTCAAACCCAGCAGAAGAAAAGAATAACAAAGATCAGAGCAAAACTAAATGAAATTGAAACAAAACAATACAAAAGGTAAATGAAACAAAAAGCTGGTTCTTTGAAAAAATAAATAAAATTGATAGGCCATTAGCGAGATTAACAAAGAATAAAAAAGAGAAGATCCAAATAAGCTCAATTAGAAATGAATGGGAGGTATTACAACAATTACTGAAATTCAGATCATTCCAGGTTACAATGAACACCTTTACACACATAGGGGAAATGGATCAATTTCTGGAAATATACAACTCTCTTAGGTTAAACCAGGAAGAAATAGAAACTCTGAACAGACCAATAACAAGCAGTGAGATTGAAATAATAGTAAAATAATTGCCCACAAAAAGTCTGGGACCAGATAGATTCATAGCTGATTTCTGTCAGACATTCAAAGAATTGGTACTAATTCTGTTGACACTGTTTCACAAGGTAGAGAAAGAGGGAATCCTCCCTAAATCATTCTATGAAGCCAGTGTTACCCCAGTACCAAAACCAGGAAAGGAAGTAACTAAAAAAGAAAAGTACAGACCAATATCCCTGATGAACATAGATGCAAAACTCCTCAACAAAATACTAACTGAATCAACAGCATATCAAAAAGATAATCCACTATGATCAAGTGGGTTTCAATAAATGTGATACACCACATAAACAGAATTAAAAACAAAAAAACACATGATCATCTCAATAGATGCAGAAAAAGCATTTGACAAAATCCAGCATGCCTTTATGATTAAAACTTTCAGAAAATCAGCAGAGAAGGGACATACCTTAGTGTAATAAAAGCCTTCTATGATAAACCCACAGGTAACATTATACTGAATGGGGAAAAGTTGAAAACATTCTCCCTGAGAGCTGGAACAAGAAAAGGATGCCCACTCTCACCACTTCTATTTAACACAGTATTGGAAGTCCTAGCCAGAGCAATCAGATAAGAAGAAGAAATAAAGGGCATCCAAATCAGTAAAGAGGAAGTCAAACTGTCACTGTTTGCTGATAATATGATTGTATACCCAGAAAATCCTAAAGACTCCTCCAAAAACCTTTTAGACCTGGTAAATGAATTTAGCAAAGTTTCAGGATACAAAATTAATGTATACCAACAGTGACCATGTTGATAATCAAATCCAGAGCTCAACCTCTTTCACAGTAGCTGGAAAAACAAACAAACATAAATAAAATACTTCAGAATATACCTAACCAAGGAGGTGAAAGACCTCTGCAAGGAAACCTATGAAACACTGCTGAAAGAAATCATATAAACAAATGGAAACACATCCCATGCTCATGGATAGGTAGAATCAGTATTGTGAAAATGATTATGCTACCCAAAGCAATCTACATATTCAATGCAATTCCCATCAAAGTACCACCATCATTCTTCACAGAACTAGAAAAAACAATCCTAAAATTTATATGGAACCAAAAGGGAGCCCTCATGGCCAAAGCAAGACTAAGCAGAAAGAACAAATATGGAGGCATCATACTACTTGACTTCAAACTATACTCTTTTTTTTTTTCTTCCTGTAACCTCAAACTTTTCAGCCAAACTATACTCTTAAGGCTATAGTCACCAAAAACAGCATGGTACTGGTATAAAAATAGGTGTGTAGACCAATGGAACAGAATAGAGAATCCAGAAATAAACCCAAATACTTACAGCTAACTTATCTTAGCCAAGGCAAACAAAAACATAAAGTGGGGAAAGGACACCTTATTCAATAAATGGTGCTGGGATAATTGGCAAGCCACATGTAGGAGAATGAAACTGGATCCTCATTTCTCAACTTATACAAAAATCAACTCAAGATGGATCAAAGAGTTAAATGTAAGACCTGAAATCATAAAACTTTCTAGAAAGTAGCATCGGAAAAACTTTTCTAGACCTTGGCTTAGGCAAAGACTTCGTGACCAAGAATCCAAAAGCAAATGCAACAAAGCCAAATATAAATAGATGAGACTTAATTAAAATAAGAAGCTTCTGCACAGCAAAAGAAACAATCATCAGAGTAAACAGACAACCCACAGAGTGGGAGAAAATCTTCATAATCTATACATCTGACAAAGGAATAATATCCAGAATCTACAAGGAACTCAAATCAGCAAGAAAATAAAACAAATAATTACATCAAAAAGTGGGCTAGGGACATGAATAGAGAGTTCTCAAACGAAGATGAACAGATGACCCACAAACATATGGGAAATTGCTCGACATCACTAACGATCAGGGAAAAGCAAATCAAAACCACAATGTTATACAACCTTCCTCCTGCAAGAATGGCATAATGACAAAATCTAAAAATAATAGATGTTGGTGTGGATTTGGTACAAAAGGAACACTTTTACACTGCTGGTGGGAATGTAAACTAGTACAACCACTAAGGAAAACAGTATGGAGATTCCTTAAAAGAACTAAAGGTAGATCTGTTTGATCAAGCAATCCCAATACTTAGGGTATCTATCCAGAGGAAAAGAAGCCATTATATGAAAAAGATACATGCATACACATGTTTATAGAAGCACAGTTCTCAATTGCAAATATATGGAACCAGTCCGAGTAGATTAAAAAAATGTGATATCTATATATACACCATGGAATACTACTCAGCCATAAAAAGGAACAAAATAATGGCATTCCCAGCAACCTGAGTTGAATTGGAGACAACTATTCTAAGTGCAGTAACTCAGGAATGGAAAACCAAACAGTATATTCTCACTCTTATGTGGGAGCTAAGCTATGAGGATGCAAAGGCATAAGAATAATACAATGGACTTTGGGGACTCTGGGGGAAAACTTGGAGGGGGTAAGGGAGAAAAGATTGTACACTGGATACAGTGTACACTTCTTGGGTGATAGGTGCACCAAAATCTCAGAAATTGCCACTAAAGAACTCATTCATGTAACCAAACACCACCTATTCCCCAAAAGACTATTAAAATTAAAAATAAAAAAGTTTTGTTTTGTCATAAATATATATAACACACACATATATTTGTTCCTATCTAAATTTCTGCCTATGACAAAACAAAACTTTTGTTTAGAAAATACAAAATTTCATAGGGCTTTGTAATTGTCTTCAAATATTTGATGAGTTCTTAGTAGAAATGAAAATTACATTTCTTGAAGGTTGCATCGAGGTGTTAGAACTGAGTTTAAGTGGTAGAAGTAATTAGAAAGCAAATTTTGATTCACAAAAAGGTGAGAAGAAAACTGTTTATTGAGTCCCTACCATGAGCTAGCACCATGCTAGCAGCTTTCTATACGTCATTTTGTTTAATGATCTTAACTGTCATTAAATTTAGGAACTATTTATGAAAGACTGATTATGGTGTAAGTACTGTTCTAAATCTAGGAATATAACGGTGAAAAAAAACAAAGTTCTTGCCTTTTGTGGAATTAAGGAGATAGGGTTGTCATCTTTATTTTATAGAAGACAAGCCTAAAATTTAGATGATAACTTACAAATGTCATCAATGGGTGAAGCTAGAATTTGAACCCAATTACAAGACTCATGCTCTCTCCTCATCACACTGCAGTTAGAGCTATTAATGGAACAAGGTGCTTAATTGAGGGGTGAGTTACTTCATGGGCTGCAGTTAAATAGAGGCTGGAAGCTGGGTGTGGCATGTGCCTGTATTCCCAGGTACTTGGGAGGCTAAGGTAGGAGAATTCCTTGAGCACAGGAGTTTGTGACCAGCCTGACTGAAATAGTAAGACCGCATCTCACCGCTCTCTCTCCCCACAAAAGGCTGGGCTGATCACAGATGTTTAGGAACATTATAGGAGAGAAGTCAGTCTTGACTGAGAGGTTGAAGTGGATGCCCTCTAAAGGTACCTTTCATTCTGTAATTCTAGAAAGGAAAGCATTTCAAGGAGAGAACCAAATGGGCAGTGTCATGGTGTGTAGGATGACATTTAAGAGGACACACTGGGACACAGAATATGTATTATAGGAATCATATTCCCCAGAAACAATTCTACTCCTTTCATAAATAGAATTGAAGAACTCCCAGTTTGAAGAAGATAGAATGCAGCCCTGTGGGATTTGACATTCACCTTCCCCTCCCTGTAATTGGCTGAGTTCACAGTGAAAGTCTGTAACTGCTTTAAAAGGGGACAGGAAGGGGGTGTCTTCTACGTAACTCCTTGGACAATTGTTCTTGCTGTTTCTTGTCTCTGTCACCAATAAATGTACCTTGCTTACCTTCTCTTTTTTCTATTCAGACTTTGGTCCTTAACCACCTTAGAATAGATCATCCAATGTCATTCCAATGTCATTGCCAGCCCCTCTCTTCTTTGACAGCCTGATTTAATGCACCTTTGTCACCTGTGCTCTTGTTTTGCTCTACTTGCCCCAGACCCTGCTTGGTAGTCCGGATAGTCCTGATACCTGTCTCATAGACCAACTGGTAGCTACCTGACCCTTCTCTTAATTACTCAGCTTCCTCATCTACTTGCCCTGCCCTTGGGTCTTTTTGTACAATGTTTTGACAGATGATAGCAGCATCAATAACAGTAACAAAAACAACAACACAACAAAAAAACAACTGTAATAATAGTGACAGATACTGTGCTCAATACTTTACATTAATTATCTCATTTAACCCTCATAGCCCCACAAGGAAAGTAATATTGTGATCTGCATTTTTCAGAACGAGTGAGGAATGGGGAGATTAAACAACTTGTCGAAGATCAACAATCCAGTGAGTGGGGGAACCAGGATTCACCAAGCATTTTGAATCCAGAGTCTAAACTTTGCCATTTTATGAAGAGTGGGTGGGGAGTCAGGGTGGGCATTGTAAAATGCTAGGAATTTCATGTATGTTTTCTTGCCCAGTTTTTCCAATAACCTTATTTAACATTATTAGAACCTTGTATATTTTAAACACTGTTACTATTTTTCTTTCCAACTTTTAGGTTCAAGGAGTACATGTGCACATTTGTTACATGAGTAAATTGCATGTTACAGGGCTTTGATGTACATACAGTTTTGTCATCCAGGTAATGAGCATAATACCCAATAGGTAGTTTCTTTCTTTTTTCTTTTCTTTTTCTTTTTTTTTTTTTTTGAGATGGAGTCTTGTTCTGTTGCCCTGGCTGGAGTTCAGTGGCATGATCTTGGCTCACTTGCAGCCTCTGCCTCCTGGGTTCAAGTGATTCTCCTGCCTTAGCCTCCCGAGTAGCTGGGATTACAGGTGCCAGCCATTATGCCCAGCTAATTTTTGTATTTTTAGTAGAGATGGGGTTTCACTATGTTGGCCAGGCTAGTCTCAAACTCCTGATCTGAAATGATCTGCCTGCCTTGGCCTCCCAAAGTGATGGGATTAAAGGCTTGAGCCATCGCTCCTGGCCCAATAGGTAGTTTTTAAATCTTCACTCTCCTCATACCCTCCACCTCAAATATGCTCCACTATTTCTTTACATCCATGTGTACTCAACGTTTAGCTCTCACTTATAAGTGAGAACATGTGGTATTTGTAAAACCTTGTATATTTTAAAACATATCTACAACGTCTTTGACACTCTTCCCATTGAGAGATGGGGTCCATATCTCCCCCTTGAATCTGTTCTAATCTTAGCTATGAATTGACCAACAGAATATGGTAGAGGTGGTACAGTGTGACTTCCAAGGCTAAGTCATGAAAGGTGATACAGCCTCTACCTGAGGACACTTGATCTTGGAACTCAGCCACCATGCTATAAGCCAAGCAATCACATTAGGATACTCCAGCTGAGGCCAAATCAATAGCTACCATCACCTGCAAGACATGTGAGTGGGTGAGCCTTCAGATGATTGTAGCCCCTAGCCGTTGACTGTCCCCAACAGATGCCACATGGTGTGGAGACAGGTTTTTCCCACTGAGCCTCTGTCCAAATTGCAGATTTGCGAGCAGAATAAGTGATTGTTGTTTTCAACCTCTAAGTTTAGAGTGGTTAGTAAAACACAGCAACAGATAATTAATGTTCTGTGATCTTGGCATTCTTATATCCACCTCACTGATGGGAAACAGGCTTTAAAAGCAAAATTATTTGTTCAAGGTTATATAGCTTTGTACACCTCCATACTTTGATTCTTGAGAATTTAGAATTGTTTCAGGAGAATTAAGGAACTATTTTAGGAATTTGATAGGGGTGATGTTATAGCAGCCCTGATTTAGGAACATTAGTCTAACAGAGAACTCAGAGCAGATTGGAAAGGACATGGTGTACTCATGGTACCATATTTTAGCAAACAGAAGACACCATCATTTGGAAGGTGATATTTTATGTATTGCTAAGAAAAAGTGCCCAAGATAGGATTTCTAGTCTGAGACCTGAGACATCAGAGGGCTTAAATTTCCATTTGAGAGAAAATGAGAAACAAACTTAACATGCATAGAGGGACAGCAACAAAATATTATACTTAATTATTATATAAATAATTGGAATTCTATATAATTATATTTATTTATAATTATAACCTTGGCATTATATGAAGGGAATAAAATACTCTGATAATTTGAACCATTAATGAACTACTACTCAGATTTGCAATCTGAATCTATTCTATCAGAGTGGAATGAAAAACATACACACACACACACGCACATGCACGCACACACAAGACACAAACTAGCACCAACACAGGACCACTACCACCAAGAACTCGAGCAGAGAATTTAATTTAAAGAAGTCTCAGGGTGGTAGTGCTGTTGGTAACTGACAGATACAAAGGCAAATCCTCTCTAGAATATTTGGAAGAACTCAGTTTCATTCCAGACCAGCAGCAATTGTAGGACATCACTGAGGGTAAGATCCTATAGACTCTAAGGTATATGCCTGTTTTAGAGATAGTAAAATCTGTATAATTTTTTTATCTTAGAATAGTCTAAATAGAGCAATTTAGATAGGAGGATATGGAAGTGGAAATTAAGTAAATTTTTATTGACCAGGTAATTATTGATCAATATGTGAGGTGCATTTTTATACCAAGTGCTGGAATAGGGCATAAAAATGAATGTGAATGTACATCTCTTGGCATTGCACACTGTATTAGCTTTCTATAATCAAGTATCAAAAACTTGGTGGCTTAAAATGACAGAAATCTGTTCTCTCACAGATATGGAGGCCAGAAGTCCAAAATCAAATTCTTGACAGGGGCATGCTTCCTCTGAAGCTGCTAACAGAGGATATTTTCTGGCCTCTTCTAGCTTCTGGTAACCCAGGTGTTCCTTGGCTTGCAGACTTAGTACTTCTGTCTTTGATTTTATTGTCACATGGGGTTGTCTCTGTGTCTTCAGATGGCATTTTCCTCTTCTTATAAAAATAGTAGTCATATTAGATCAACCTGATGACCTCATCTTAACTTTTCCAAATAAGGTCACATTCAAAAGTAATGGAGATTAGAACTTTAGCATATCTTTTGGGGGACACAGTTCAACTCATAACACCCAATGACCTTTATGTTTGAGGTGACCCATTTCTACTTTCCTAGTTTCATCTCTCACTTCTCACTCCATGTGCTCATACTTCAGCTCTACTGAATCAGCTGCTGTTGTCCTGTTAAGAAGACCCCAGTCTGATAGACTCATGCCACATGATACTTGCAGCTCAGCTCAAGTGTCATTTTCTTCGAGAAACCTGCTCCAACTCTGCCAAGTCAGGTTAGGGGCCTCCTTCTTAGGGACATTGTAACACTTGCGCTGCCGCATCCTTCCTCTCTCTCTCTCTCTCTCTCTCTCTCTCTCTCTCTCCCTCTCTTCCTCTTTTCCTTCTCCTTTTCCTTTTCCTTTTCCTTTTCCTTTTCTTTTTCTTTTCTTTCTTTTGAGACCGAATCTCACTCTGTCACCCAGGCTGGAGTGCAGCAGCACGATCTCAGCTCACTGCAACGTCCGCCTTCCTGGTTCAAGCGATTCTCCTGCCTCAGCCTCCTGAGTAGCTGGGATTACAGGCGTGTACCACCACACCTGGCTAATTTTTTGCATTTTTAGTAGAGATAGGGGCCTCACCATGTTGGCTGTCCTCATCTTGAACTCCTGACCTCAGGCGATTCTCCTGCCTCAGTCTCCCAAAATGCTGGGATTACAGGCGTGAGCTACCATGCCCAGCTGGTTTATATTTCTTATGCTAGACTCTGGAGTCATTTAAGGCAAATACTTTGTGTCTTGTTTATCATTGTATTCTCCTTGCTGAGCACAGTGATTAGATTTGGCAGACACATGGTAAATGTTTATTATTGAATAAGAATAATATTATGAAGAGAATTTGATAGAATGGAGAGACCAATAGAATATGAAGCAAGAAGAAGGAATGAAGTATTACTTTGAATTTTGAGCATAAGTAAGGAGGCCAAGAGAGGTACAATGGTCAGAAAGAGTGCAATTAAAAGGAGTGATGGTTTGGGGGAAAGTATGATCCCAAATAAAAGGAATCATGAAATATTACACAATACAGCAAGCAGAAGAGGAAACCCTTTAAGGACAAGGACTTTGTCTTATCTTTGTGTTCCTAGTACTTAGTATTATGCATGGAATAAAAGAGGCAATCAATTCATATTTACTAAATAAGGTATAAAGTGAATGTTTCCAGGTCTCTAGAATGGTGTTTGTATCAAGCAAAAAGAGGAGTTGTAGAGAGTAACTGGTTTGAAGGCTGGGAAGGTAAAGCTTCAGCTTTGGGTATGCTGATTTGAAAATTAGGACAGAATATTTAAGGAAGAAATCTCAGTCTCCAAATCTATGGAGCCAAGAGAGCTCAGACCTACAGACTTGAAAGTCACAGTGGTCTATTTGTAAATTATTAATATAGAGATGATAATTGAAGATATGGAAATAGATGGATTTTTTGAGAAGAATTAGGTATGGAGTAAAAAATGGAAAAATCTAGCAGATGAAAATTGAACCAGTGAAGGAGATGGAGAAGTAGCAGCCAAAGAAGGGAACACCTGGTTAATACAGTGTCACAGAATCCAAGGAAGTAAATAATTTTTCAAAAATAGATCATTAGCAGTCAGTGGCTGACAAAATGGCCAAATAGGAACAGCACCAGTCTGCTGCTTTCAGCAATAACAACATAGAAGGTGAGTGATTTCTGCATTTCCAACTGAGGTACATGGCTTATCTCATTGAGACTAGTTAGACAATGGGTGCAGCCAATAGAGGGTGAGCTGAAGCAGGGTGGGGTGTCACTTCACTCGGGAAGCACAAGGGGTTGGGGAACTTCCTCCCCTAGCCGAGGGAAGCCATGAGGGACTATGCCATGAGGAATGATGCATTAAGGCCTAGATACTATGATTTTCCCATGACTTTGCAACCCGCAGACCAGAAGATTCCTCTGGGTGCCTATACAAACAAGGCCCTGAGTTTCAAGCACAAAACTGGGTGGCCATTTGGGCAGACAGTGAGCTAGCTGCAGAAGTGTTTTTTCATACCCTAGTGGTACCTAGAATGTCAGCGAGACAGAACCATTCACTCCCCTGAATGTCAGCGAGACAGAACCATTCACTCCCCTGGAAAAGGGGGTGAAGCCAGGGAGCCACATGGTCTAGCTTAGTGGATCCCATCCCCATGGAGCCCAGCAAGTTAAGATTTACTGGCTTGAAACTCTTGCTGCCAGCACAGCAATCTGAAGTTGACCTGGGATGCTTGAGTTTGGTGAGGGGAGAGGCGTCTGTCTTTCCTGAGATTTGAGTAGGTGGTTTTCCTCTTACAGTGTAAACAAAGTTGCTAGGAAGTTCAGACTGGGCGGAGCACACAGAGGCACCACAAGCCATGGTAGTCAGACTACCTCTCTAGATTCCTCCTCTCTGGACAGGGCATCTCTGAAAGAAAGGCAGCAGCCCTAGTAAGGGGCTTAGAGATAAAACTCCCATCTTCCTGGGACAGAGCACCTGGAGGAAGGGGTGGCTGTGGGTGTAGCTTCAGCAGACTTAAATGATTCTGCATGCCAGCTCTGAAGAGAGCAGCAGATCTTCCAACACAGCACTTGAGCCCTGCTAAGGGACAGACTGCCTCCTCAAGTGGGTCTCTGACCCCTGGGCCTCCTGACCGGGAGACACTTCCCAGAAGGGGTCGACAAACATCTGATTCAAGAGAGCTCTGGCTGGCATCTAGTGGGTGCTCCTCTGGGACGAAGCTTCCAGAGGAAAGAACAGGAAGCCTCCTGTTCTGCAGCCTCCACTGGTGTTACCCAGGCAAAGAGGATCTGGAATGGACCTGAAGCAAACTCCAGCACATCTATAGAAGACGGGCCTGACTTTTAGAAGGAAAATTAACAAACAGAAAGGAATAGCATCAACATCAACAAAAAGGATGTCCACACAGAAACCCCATCCAAAAGTCATCAACATCAAAGAGCAAAGGTAGATAAATCCATAAAGATGAGGAAGAACCATCACAAAAGCCTGACAATTCCAAAAACCAGAAAACCTCTTCTCCAAAGGATCACAGCTCATCACTAGCAAGTGAACAGAACTGAACGGAGAATGCGTTTGATGAATTAACAGAAGCAGGCTTAAGAAGGTGGATAACAACAAATTCTTCCATGCTAAAGGAGCATGTTCTAACCCAATGCAAGGAAACTAAAAACCTTGAAAAAAGGTTAGAGGAATTGCTAACTAGAATAATCAGTTTAGAGAAGAACATAAATACCTGATGGAGCTGAAAAATACAGCATGAGAACTTCATGAAGGATACACAAGTATCAATAGCAGAATTGATCAAGCAGAAGAAAAGATATCAGAGATTGAAGATCAACTTAATGAAATAAAGAGTGAAGACAAGATTAGAGAAAAAAGAATGAAAAGGAACTAACAAAGCCTCCAAGAAATATGAGACTATGTGAAAAGACCAAACTTACATTTGATTGGTGTACCAGAAAGTGATGGGAAGAATGGAACCAAACTGGAAAACACTCTTCAGGATATTATTCTGGGGATCTTCCCCAACCTAGCAAGACAGGCTGATATTCAAATTCAGGAAATACAGAGAACACCACAAAGATACTCCTTGAAAAGAGCAACCCCAAGACACATAATCATTAGGTTCACCAAGGTTGAAATGAAGGAAAAAATGTTAAAGGCAGCTAGAGAGAAAGGTTGGGCTACCCACAAAGAAAAGCTCATCAGACTAACAATGGATCTCTCTGTGGAAACCCTACAGGCCAGAAGAGAATGGGGCAAATATTCAACATTCTTAAAGAAAAGAATTTTCAACCCAGAATTTCATATTCAGCCAAACTAAGCTTCATAAGCGAAGGAGAAATAAAATCCTTTACAGACAACCAAATGATGAGTGATTTCATCACCTCCAGGCCTGCCTTGCAAGAGCTCCTGAAGGAAGCACTAAACATGGAAAGGAACAACCAGTACCAGCCACTGCAAAAACGTACCAAATTATAAAGACCATCGACACTACGAAGAAACCGCATCAACTAATGGGCAAAATAACCAGCTAGCATCATAATGACAGGATCAAATTCACACATAACAATATTAGTGTTAAATGTTAGTGGGCTATATGCCCCAATTTAAAGACACAGGATAGCAAATTGGATAAAGAATCAAGACTCATCGATGTGCTGTATTCAGGAGACCCATCTCACGTGCAAAGACACACATAGGATCAAAATAAAGGGATGGAGAAAGATTTACTAAGCAAATGGGAAGCAAAAAAAAGCAGGAGTTGCAATCCTAGTCTCTGATAAAACAAATGTTAAACAAAGATCAAAAGAGACAAGGGCATTACATAATGGTAAAGAGATCAATGCAACAAGAAGAGCTAACTATGCTGACTATATATGCACCCAATACAGGAGTACCCAGATTCATAAAGCAAGTTCTTAGAGACATACAAAGAGATTTAGACTCCCACACAATAACAGTGGGAGACTTTAACACCCCACTGTCAGTATTAGACTGATCAACAAGACAGAAAATTAGCAAAGATATTCAGGACTTGAACTCAGCTCTGAACCAATAGAATCTACAGAACTGTCTACCCCAAATCAACAGAATACACATTCTTAGCACCACATTGCACTTATTCTAAAATTGGCCACATAATTGGAAGTAAAACACTCCTTAGCAAATGCAAAAGAATAGAAATCATAACAGTCTCTCAGACGACAGTGCAATCAAATTAGAACTCAGGATTAAGAAATTCACTCAAAACTGCAAAACTATATGGAAATTGAACAACCTGCTCCTGAATGACTATTGGGTAAATAACAAAATTAAGGTAGAAATAAATAAGTACTTGGAAATCAATGAGAACAAAGACACAACCTACCAGGGTGGGACAGTTAAAGCAGTGTTTAGAGGGACATTTATAGCACTAAATGCCCACAGGAGAAAGTGAGAAAGATCTAAAATCAGCACCTTAACATCACAATTAAAATAACTAGAGAAGCAAGAGCAAACAAATTCAAAAGCTAGCAGAAGACAAGAAATAACTAAGATCAGAGCAGAACTGAAGGAGATAGAGACACAACCCTTCAAAACAATCAATAAATCCAGGAGCTGGTTTTTTTGAAAAGATTAACAAAATAGATAGATTGGTAGCCAGACTAATAAAGAAGAAAAGAGAAAATAATCAAATAGACACAATAAAAAACAAAGGGAATATCACCACTGATCCCACAGAAATTAAAACTGCCATCAGAATACAATAGACACCTCTATGCAAAGAAACTAGAAAATCTAGAAAAAATGGATACATTCCTGGACACATACATCCTCCCAAGAGTAAATCAGGAAGAAGTCAAATCCCTGAATAGACCAATAACAAGTTCTGTAATTGAGGCAGTAATTAATAGCCTACCAACCAAAACAAGCCCATGTCCAGAGAGATTCACAGCTGAATTCTGTCAGAGGTACAAAGAGGAGCTGGTACCATTTTTCTGAAACTATTCCAAATAATTTAAAAAAAAGGGACTTCTCCCTAACTCATTTTATGAGGCCATCATCATCCTGACACCAAAACTGGCAGAGACACAGTAGAAAAAGAAAATTTCAGGCCAGTATCCCTGATGAACATCAATGTGAAAATCCTCAATAAAATACTGACAAACAGTATCCAGCAGCACATCAAAAAGCTTATCCACCATGATCAAGTTTGCTTTATTCCTGTGATGCAAGGCTGGTTCAACATAGGCAAATCAGTAAGTAATCCATCACATAAACAGAATCAGTGACAAAAACCACATGATTATTTCAATAGATGCAGAAAAGACCTTTAATAAAATTCAACACCCTTCATGCTAAAAACTCTCAATAACCTAGGTATTGATGGAACGTATCTCAGAATGATAAGAGCTATTTATGACAAACCCACAGCCAATATCATACTGAATGGGCAAAAGCTGGAAACTTTCTTTTTGAAAACCGGCACAAGACAAGAGATGCCCTCTCTCACCACTCCTATTCAACATAGTATTGGAGGTTCTGGCCAGGGCAATCAGGCAAGAGAAAGAAATAAAGGATATTCAGATAGGAAGAGCAGAAGTCAAATTGTATCTGTTTGCAGATGACATGATTGTATATTTAGTAAACTTCATCGTCTCAGCCCAAAATCTGCTAAAGCTGATAAGCAACTTCAGAAAGTCTCAGAATACAAAATCAATGTGTAAAAATTACAAATATTCCTATACACCAATAATAGAGAAACAGAGAGCCAAATCATGAGTGATCTCCCATTCACAATTGCTACAAAAAGAATAAAGTACCTAGGAATACAACTTACAAGGGATGTGAAGGATCTCTTCATGGAGAACTACAAACCACTGCTCAAGGAAATAAAAGAAGACACAAAGAAATGGAAAAACATTCCAAGCTCATGGTTAGGACGAATCAATATTGTGAAAATGACCATACTGCCCAAGGTAATTTATAGATTCAATGCTATCCCCATCAAGCTACCATTGATTTTCTTCACAGAGTTGGAAAAAGCTACTTTAAATTTCATATGGACCAATAAGATCCTGTATAGTGAAGAAAATCCTAAGCATAAAGAACAAAGCTGGATTCATCCCACTACCTGACTTCAAACTATACTACAAGGTTACAGTAACCAAACAACATGGTATTGATACTTAAACAGATATATAGACCAGTGGAACAGAACAGAGGCCTCAGAAATAACGCTACACATCTACAACCATCTGATCTTTGACAAACCTGACAAAAACAACCAATGGCGAAAGGATTCCCTATTTAATAAATGGTGTTGGGAAAACTGGCTAGCCATACGCGGAAATCTGAAACTGGACCCCTTCCTTACACCTTATAAAAAAATTAACTCCAGATGGATTAAAGATTTAAATATAAGACCCCAAACCATAAAAACCCTAGAATACCTAGGCAATACCATTCAGGATATAGGCATGAGCAAAGACTTCATGACTAAAACACCAAAAGCAATGGCAACAAAAGCCAAAATTGACAAATGGGATCTAATTAAACGAAAGAACTTCTGCACAGCAAAAGAAACTGTCATCAGAGTTAACAGGCAACCTACAGAATGGGAGAAAATCTTTGTAATCTGTCCATCTGACAAAGGGCTAATAATCCAGAATCTACAAGGAACTTAAACAAATTTACAAGAAAAAAACAGCCCTATCAAAAAGTGGATGAAGAACATGAACAGACACTTCTCAAAAGAATACATTTATGCAGCCAACAAATATATGAAAAAAAGGTCATCATCACTGGTTGTTAGAGAAATGCAAATCAAAATCATGATGAGATACCATCTCACACCAGTTAGAATGGCGATCATTAAAAGGCAGGAAACAACAGATGCTGGTGAGGATGTGGAGAAATAGGAATGCATTTACACTGTTGGTGAGAGCATAAATTAGTTCAACCATTTTGGAATACAGTGTGGCAATTCCTCAAGGATCTAGAACTAGAAATACCATTTGACTCAGCAATCCCATTACTGGGTATATACCTAAAGGATTATAAATCATTCTACTATAAAGACATGCACATGTATGTTTATTGCAGCACTGTTCACCATAGCAAAGACTTGGAACCAACCCAAATGCCCATCAATGATAGACCAGATAAAGAAAATGTGGCACATATACACCATGGAATACTTTGTAGCGAAAAAAAGGATGAGTTCATGTCCTTTGCAGGAACATGAATGAAGCTGGAAACCATAATTCTTAGCAAACTAACACAGGAACAGAAAGCCAAACACCACATGTTCTCACTCATAAGTGGGAGTTGAACAATGAGAACACATGGACACAGGGAGGGAAACATCACACACCGGGGCTTGTTGGGGGGTGGGGAGCTAGTGGAGGGATTGCATTAGGAGAAATACCTAATGTAGATGATGGGTTGATGGGTGCAGCAAACCATCATGGCACGTGCATACCTGTGTAGCAAACCTGCATGTTCTGCACATGTATCCCAAAACTTGAAATATAATAAAAAAAGAAAAATGACCAGATGCAGCATGGTAGAAAACGAATGTAAGTGAGAATTGCTATTGCTGCTGTAATTTCAGCACCCTAAATATTTAAGTGTGGATATTTAAATTAAGGCAAGAAATATTTATGTTAAAAAAGAAAGCTTATCTTTTTCATATTTTAAATCCCCACTAATACCTGGGGATTTGCCTGGTCATTTTACTGATAGTCTTGTACGATTTCAGTATTTTTAACTTTTTATTGAGCAAACTATTATCATCTATGGTAATTTTTTTTCCTCATTCATCATCTCTAACCTAAAAACTTTGGTTAAAACAATTTAACTTCACGTTACCTCGAGCTCTAATTCCAAATGTTTCGTGAAGTGTCCTTTGAAGTGTTTAGCCCACTTGTCATGCTAAAGAATGTTGTTTCTTCATTACTCAGTCACATGATGCATGATTACTAAGTTTTAAAAAAGGCATTATTCATGCACATGTACAGGAATATCACTTGTTAAATGAAAATAAGGTCCATGACTTTTACTATTTCTTGTGCTTTAAGTGCTAAAATACAATAATCATCTATGTTGACCATGAAAGGCAAATGCCAGTGTGCTAGGCCTTTCACAGCCTCATGGTATTGCAGAACTCCTACCTTTAGAGCACTAAAAGTAATCTTGTGTTCTTGTAGTCTTATCCTATTTGTTTTATAATTTGTTACTGGGTCTCAAAGGTTAGTATTTAGAAAAACAGACTTTAAGGTAATGGTAGTTAACAGAAATCTCTTGCTGGCTTTTCTCTCCTTGTAAGAAAGGAAAAATGTACTTAAATGCTACATATAAATATTGACATTTTATTTCACATTCTACATAAAATTCATGTTTCAAAAAAATCTGTGTTTATATTTATGCAAGGATAACCACAAGGATTCTCTATTTAAAAAAAATTATTTGATGTATTCTGGACTAATGTGAAGACAGTAGAACTACTTAGAAAAACAAGTGCATATTTGATGAAGTAGAATAAGGCCATTCTAAAAAATAAATAATAATGGGGAAAAGATATTGGTGGGGATTTACAAGCTTTTTCAAATATATATATTTCCCTTCTTAACTTGAATATTTACACTTGAATATTTAGCATGCTGAAATTAACAGCAGGAATAACAATTCTCAACAATTGACTGTTTTTAATTTACAAAAGCAAAATTTGGAATATAAAAATTAGTAGGATTCTGAAGTTAAAAAAAATAGATCATTGTGCCAATGTTGAAAAAAGATGGAGAATAATGAAGACTGAGAAAATTTTATCAGTTTTAGCTTTAGATTTAGTAATTAATGACCTTCAAGAGAAATATCTCAGTGGAGTGTTGGCAGAGGAAATCTAATCAGGTGTTTACAAAGGGATTTGGTGACAGTTTAGTGACAGTAAGAGAGGTGATGTCATGTAGACTATATAATTAAATTTGGCAAAAAAGAGAAATTGAATAGAAGCTTGGAAGATTGGCAGAATCAACAAACACTTATTGCTGTGCTTTTGATATGAGATACATTTTTGGTGAATTTTGTGTTCTATAGCTTGAGTGGTTTTCAATTCAGTCTAAAGCTAGACAGTGAATTACAAAGGCAGAGAGATTATATGGCTTTGGTTTAATAAATCAGAGAGGTGTCCTACTGGGTGTGAGAGCCTGGCTCTGTGGCTGGCAGTAGAAAAGAGAAATGTAGGGGAAGGGATCGTAAAAAGTATGTATGGTGGAACAGAAATTGTTAGGTCAGGGAGCAGAATCACAGCATGTTGGAACAGGAAGGGACAAACGGAGCAAACCTTCCTATTTATAGATGAGGCAGCCGAGGTTCAGAAAGGAACCCTGGTACTTCTGAGTATTAATGAAAAAACATCTGAGCTGTTTAATAGGGTGGTGGATTTGTTTTACTTCTTCCTCGACAGGGGGAATTTCATGGCATCATTTTTGCTCCTCAGGGAGGTATTGGGTTGTAGGCTGTCTTCTCCTTTCTGGAGGATGTTGCTGACCAGAGAGTTGAGTATCAGCTTCTCTGGGAAGAGTCCCCTTACCAGACAACTTCTAGAACTAATCTTGGTGCATTTTGCAAATAGAGATGGAGAAATGTAGACCCATGTTGTTGTCTCCTCAGGGTCATCGTTAGACAGACCAGCTGGCTGAGAAGCCTGTAGCTATAAAAACCACCCTTACTGAGGAAAGATGGATTATAAAAATAAGCCTCTTTTCTTTTTAACTTGATTTGCTGGAATGAGCCTTGGCCCTTTGAATTAGATCTTCCAGAAATATCAGGTAGGATTATTTAATCTTCTCAGTCAATACATTATCATTTAAGTTTTCTTAAATGTACTCTCCCCTGTGACTTGTGTGGTTCTGCTGAAGACAATGATGAACATTGCATTTCCCTACATATGAAGTTTTTACATTGTGAACTCATGATATGGTTCACTTTCCACATGTGGAATAAACCAGAATTCTTGATATAGAAAAAAATGGTCTGTGGTGCTGGGCATACCTTTGCTACAGGGACTCAGGATGATGAAAGAAATAGCAAGCTGAGTTTGATGTATAGGCATCTAGCTATATATGCAAATATCTGTTTTTTCCTTTAAAATATTTTTTTTTTCCTTTACTGAGGTTTGGAGATATGTCTCATGTGCCAGCAATTCATATATGTGAGATATCTATTTATCTGTCTATCTATCTAGATATCACTCCTATCTATATCTATATCTATCTATCTCACAAACATGAATATATATATCTCAATCTCCCACACACACATCAGAACTCCTTAACCACACCTGGAAAGCCAATATACAGGGATAATACATACCAGAGTTAAAAAGTAGGGGGAGAATATGCGTGACAAAAGCATAGAAGGCTTTATTAACAGCTTTATTAACAGTTTTTTTTGAGTTTCTTGACCTGTTTTCCTCTGACCTTATCTTTTGTCTCCCATACTGTTGTACAGATTTTACATTATTCTTCTAGATAGCACTGCAAAACCAGAGGCAGCTTATTTTAGAAATATCTCTTAGCATACTAAATTGAACAGCACGTAGATCATTTCAATCATAACTTGCAGCCAATAAAAACCTTCCAGAAATTGGCATTCTCTCACAACCTTTGAAGTCTTTCTCTCCAATTGCAGAATTCTATGGGATATTAAAACCAAGCTCACACTTTAGAAGGAAATTCTGTGGGTGGCACAAACGAGAAAACATCTCAAAGCCTTTCAAAACCATAAATTAAGGCATAGTGTTGTGTTTCAGTTATGGATGGAGAATTTGTCTTCACTTCTTATTCTAAACTGTTCTAAACAGTTGTCAGAAGCTCATTCCCAGGAATACTGCCTTCCAGAAACACCTTGCACAGGATGTTGAGAAACAGGAGGTACACAGGATAAATGAAAGGAGATCAGAGCAAAGGACACCAATAAGGGACCAGGAGAAACTTGAGTAGGAGAATCAACAATGGCCATACATTAAGAAGGTTCACGATGTGTTAAAGTGATCACATCCCTGTTTTAGAGCAAGATTTCAGCTAAACTGCTTTATTTTTTTTAACTTTTATTTTAAGTTCAGGGGTGCCTATGCAAATTTGTTTTATAGGTAAACTTCTATCATGGGGGTTTATTGTACAGATTGTTTTGTCACCCAGGTACTAAGCCTAGTACTCATTAATTATTTTCACTGATCCTCTCCCTCTTCCCACCCTCCACCTCCAACAGGCACCCGTGTCTGTTGTTCCCCTCTATGTGTCTCTGTTCTCATCATTTAGCTCCCATTTATAAGTGAGAACATACGGTATTTGGTTTTCTATTCTGTATTTTAAGGATAATGGCTGCTAGCTGCATCCATATTCCTGCAAAGGACATGATCTCATTTTTTAATGGCTGCATAGTATTCCACAGTTTATGTGTACTATATTTTCTTAATCTAGTCTACCATTGGTGTACATCTAGGTTGATTTCATGTCTTTATTATTGTAAATAGTGCTGCAATGAACATAACACATGTATGTGTCTTTATGATAGAACAGTTTATATTCCTTTGGGTATATATACTCAGCAAGGGAATTACTGGGCTGGATGGTAGTTCTGTTTTTAGGTCTTCGTGGAATCACCACAGTTTTCCACAATGGTTGAACTAATTGACGCTCTCACCAACAGTGTATAAGCCTTCCTTTTTCTTTGCAACCTTGCCAGCACTTGTTATTTTTTTTGACTTTTTAATAATTCTGCTAAACTACCCTAAACAGAGGCTCTTCTTTCTTTTAAATGACTCCAAAGGAAGATGCTTGGCTTCCATTGGTAACCCATTAAAATAGTTAATAATTCTTTCTGACAAGATTTAGGCAAGTGCTCTTATAGCCAAGTCAAACTTGCTATGAGTTTAGATGAACTAGCTTGATAACCTACACTGGGGTGTACTTATTCTTATATAAGACTATAGTGAGACATTAGATTTTAAGAGATTATAATTGCTTTATCCTTAATTTTCATATCATTAATCATCTTGATTGCTTTCCTCTAAACCCTTCAAAATTTGCCATATACTGAAAATATGAACTTGGTTTTCACCTATGATTATTTCAGGGTCAAGCTTCTGATTTTGGAATCTGCAGGAAATGTGAAAACATTGAAGCAGTTTTTAATTTTTTTTCCCTTGTGAAATATATGATAGGTGATGTTCACATGTTTAACAGAATGATAAAATGGAAGTTTCTGGCAAGATCCAAGGGTACAGTTAAGTTGCATTCTAAAGCAGGAGACAGTTTGTAAGTATAATTTCCAAAGGAGTAAACTAAAAACTGGTTACATGATTTTTGAATCCCTCACCTACATAAAGATCATGAAAGGATTAAGAGAGTATAGATGATCTCAAGATTTGTAAGATTTGTTTTCTTTAAAAAAAGAGTTGTGCTAAGTCCTATCTTCTCCACGAAGGTGAGTTGAGAGGGTGCTTATTTCTTCATCTCAAGTCAGGAGAAAAGGATATTTAATGGATGGCATGGAGAACTTGATATGTGTCCTCTGTGGTTAAAGGAACATAGTAGACCAGTATCTGATGATTATAAGGAAAATCTAAGAGACACAGACCAGTTTGTTAGCTCCTCTGACCCCAGGAGTGAAGGAGATGTGTCTGTGTTGGTTGGCCTTTTTTTCCAGTGTTTGTTGGGCAAATACCAAGAGCGTTTTCCATGGACCAGATGTAGGACATACAAGGAAAAACTGGCTTGCTGAACGTGGTGGCTCATACCTGTAATCCTAGCACTTTGGCAGGCTGAGGTGGGCAGATCATGAGGTCAGGAGTTCAAGACCAGACTGGCCAACATGGTGAAACCCCATCTCTACTAAAAAATACAAAAAATTAGCTGGGAATGGTGGCTTGTGCCTGTAATCCCAGCTACTTGGGAGGCTAAGGTAGGAGAATTGCTTGAACTGGGACCCAGGAGGCGGAGGTTGCAGTGAGCCGAGATTGTACCACTGCACTCCAGCCTGGGCTACAGAGCGAGACTCCATCTCAAACAAACAAACAAACAAAAAAAACAAAAAAACTGGCCTGGAATCTGGGGCTCAAACTGTTATCAGCATCTATTTCTCCTTTTTCCATCTTTCGGTATAGCTTTTTGTGTATTCAATCTATTCTCAGGCAGGCCCTCTTTTTGTAATTATAAGTTAGTGTTTCAGCAGTTCCTGAAGCTAATCCTGCTAGGTTTAAATCCAATGAAATAGAGCAAGATTCTATATCGCATTATTCTGATAATGGATTGGCTAATGCTTGCCGCTAAATGATGCCTGGGATGACTTTGGGCTGAGTTGTGTACTTCACCCATGGTTCTGGGAAGGTTGCCTCAACCAGTCCATCAGGCCGAGAGTGGGGAAGGAGTAGGTCCCCAGATGACTATCAGGGTCATGTCAGAGGAAGGGGGTGGGATGCCAGGTAGACTGGCTATAAATGTTCTATATACCTAGCATTTCTATAGCTGTTTTTCCTCTCTCCCCCTGCTACCTATCATTAGAAGATTGAAACAATAAGGAATCTGGGCCTATAGTGAGCAGAAAAATCTTTTCCAAGATTAAATGTGAGGCCAAATCTAGGAAACATGAGATGAGAATGTTTCTAAGAAGCTGGACCAGTTAGTGAAGTTATGGGAAAGTTGAGAAGTTAGGGGGTTCATGGATATTTACTTGGAAGACCTACAGGAGGACTTTATTATAAATCTTTGTGAATGAGGTGAATCAACATTTAAGACTTACCTTGTCCTCAGCATTGTAGTCTGCAACGACAGTGTGCTATATCTTTGAGCAAAAATGCTTCTCCATCTAAACCATGTCCTTTGATAATACTCTTTCATAGCACTCTGTATTTCCTTTAATAGTAGGAACAAAACTGTTTAAAATGATAAATTGGTGGGGTTATTTATATCTCCCACTAGACTATAAATTCCGTCAGGTCAAGAACCATATAAATTTTGCTCATTGATTACCAGCATTTCACAGAGTATTGAGCATCTAGTAGATGCTCAAAAAGTATTTGCTGAATGGATGATGGAATAAAGATTTTTCTCTAGTACTAAAGCATAACTTAGGGAAAAGAAGTATATGCTGCTATTTGGGAAGAGGGCCTACTTGCCCTCCCAGTCAGTTTGCCCATCCAGATGACTCTAATCCGATGTGGGTCAGGTTGTATTACCAGTTATTTAAGATACTTACTATAACTCTGTGTCAAGTTGTATTACCTGTTATTTAAAGTACTTACTATAACTCTATGTCAAGAATCTGCTTTCAAGATATGGTGCATGTAGAAAAAGAACACTGCCTGGTGTGTAATACATATTTGACATCCTAAAGGAAGGGAGTTATTTATACAATTAATAATCTGGATCTTTTGGATGGTCATAGAAAAAAGTTACATTTACATACTGTGTACATTTTCTGTTTTGATTTAAAAACACCATCTTATTATAAGTATATAATAACCTTTTTCTCTCATGTGACACAATCTTCATAATCATTTAATGGTTATATAACATCTCTGAGTAGACTGTCCATAAGGCAATTAATTATACTCCTATTATTGAAAACTTAGTTGCTTCTAACTTTTTCCAGTGTTGTAGATAATGCAGGGATAACAGATCTGTGCATAGAGATTTTATCATTTCTTAGGTATTTTTTCTAGAAAGGTTTCCCTAGGATATTATTTCAGACTGCTAGCTTAGTGAGTGCCACCACACTAGTCTAATTCAGGTTTTTTAAACATGGGATGTGCTTTCAGATCTCCAGACCTTAGTCTATATTCTGTCCACTGAGGATCTTGTTGCAGGCAAAAGTCCCAGAACAGTTTTCATGATACCAAGCCTTAGCCTGGGCACCTATTCCAATGCAATGAAGAGTTGTTGCCAATATATGGGACAGAAATTAGAACACTTGAGTTGTCTGTTTTTTTCTCCACTTCTATGAATAGTATTTATTTCGAAATTTTTGTAAAAATATAAACATTGTTTTAAAAAGAGTTTAGATTTACAAAAAATACAAAGCTAGTACAGAAAGTTTCCATATGCCCTGCACCCAGTTTACCCTATTATTAACATATTAATGTGGTACATTGGTTATAACTAATGAAACCTGTATTGTTACATTATTATTATTTGTCTACCTTTATTGATTTTTTACGATTGAAATGATAAGGTTGTTAGTCCAATAAAGTAATACTCAAGTAATTTTAAAGCCAAAGAAACAAAAAGGGAAAGGGAAAAGCAGGACCATGGTAATGGGCACAGATGCTGCTTTTTTTTTTTCTTTTTAAAAAAATTTATTTAGTTTACTTTAGGTGCATACTATATGTGGCATTTCTCCCCATGTTATCCCTCCCCACCCTCCTCTCCCTCCCCACCCCCTGCTGTCTCTCCCCTACCTCCCCAACTGCTCCCAGTGTGTGATGTTCCTCTCCCTGAGTCCACGTGTTCTCGTTGTTCAACACCCGCCTATGAGTGAGAACATACAGTTTTTGGCTTTCTGTTCTTGTGTCAGTTTGCTGAGAATGATGGTTTCCGGATTCATCAAAGTCCCTACAAAGGACA